>JBBGZY010001877.1:0-158359 GCA_037952925.1 Lithobates clamitans
GGGAAATAAGCTTGCCCCGGATCACGGCCTTGTGTCCTTCCCACACAGATGCCATCCCAACTCTCCCCTTCATGTTCTCTTTGAAATATAGTGAAATGTATCGGCAGACGTGCTTTTGTGCCACTGCATCATCTAGCAGGTTTCATTAACCGCCCACGTCCTTTGATGAACGTCCGGTGATAGTGGAGCTAGGGAGATGGAGATGGGTGCATGGTCGGAGATCAAAAAAACATTGGTCTACTAATAAGAGGTCTATCCGCGTGTACACGGTGTGTGTAGCGAATAGTAACTAAAGTCTTTTACGGTGAGGTGAAGCACTCTCCAGCAGTCACCAGATGGTTGGCATTCAGGGTCTTACGAAATATGTTGGGGAAGGCGAAAGTGTGTGTAGAACGGCAAGGGAAAAGTCTCCAACTGCGGGTCAGGGCTGACATTAAAGCACCCCCCACCACCAGCAGCTCCTCTCAGAACGTGGAAAGGGCATCTAACCTCTTGATCCAAAAACTCCAATTGCTTAGAATTAGGAGCATACAGCGCCACGAGGGTAAGCTTCGGGACTCGACAGAGTGCCTTTCAAGAAGACAAATCTGCAGTCTGGATCCGCATTAATGTTCTAGGGGAATGAAAGGGAATTTTTTATGTATCGCAACCGCCACTCCTTAGGTTGGGGTGAGTTGCTAAGATACCATTGGATGTATAGGTGTGTAGGGGAGACGGGGAACCCGAGTCAGTCCTGAAATGAGTTTCCTGTAGAGTAAATGTGTGCACCACAGTCTCTTTGTCTCAAGCCACAACTTATTGCGATTGGATGGGGAGCTCAGGCCACGGACATTATACGAGACGATCTTCAGATCAGCCATGGATGGTCACTGTGGCTCTGCCCCAGGGGCATACGGATATCAGCTTTTTTTAGCCATGAATGGATAGGAAAGGCATCCACAGATTGGGGAGGCTTTAGTGACCCCAAAAAGTTGAGCAAACCAACTTGGTAAGGGAGTGTACCAACAGTCTCTCTTGTGAGGCTGCTCCTCCTTATTAGGATCTTCGGAAGAGGAGTCATCAGCCTCTTTGATCCTTTGAAAGAACTTCATGATCTCCTGCCCCTTGTTCCTCAGTATGAGGGTCCTGAGCAATGGAGGGGATCTGCTACGCTTGGGCCCACTGTGGGAAGCAAACATAGCATCAATCTTCTGTTCCAAACTTAAAATGGTAGAAGAAAAAAACTCCTGAGTAATAAATATAGGGGCTGAAGTGTCCAGAGCTGCTGCAACACCAGTCCCCCCCCCCCCCCCCCCCCCCCCCCCCCCCCCCCCCCCCCCCGACGGCTCACTCTGACCGGCAGCATCACTCTCAGAGGAGGATGTAATTTAAATTTTAGACATGGATTTAGGTTGCCGTAAAGCAATCGATCCTCTAGAACCCTTTGAGGTGTTCCTTGTCCCCCTTCCGATCATAGCTTGAAGGACAAAGCAGAGGCACTACCAGAAGGAATGCATAAACTGCTAGGTCTACAGTCCAGCACAATTGCTGCTATTAATGCCCAGCCTGATGCAACAGTAAAAAAATGTGTCAACGGAAATGCTCGTGTCACCAAACCTGTTAATGCCACCTCTTTGGCTCTTGTGTCCCCCCACAGTCTGCAGTAGCACACCGTGTGCTTTAAAAACTCACTTCGTGTCCTGGCATCGGAGAACGCCGACACCGCTAAGCCCCGCCCCCGCGTTGCCTACGGCTCCACCCCCTTTTGAAAACAAGGGTTTTCCCGCACGAGCGGCGGAATACAGGTCCTCTCAGACCTACTGAGAGAAGGCATGGCAGCGCGCTGATCGTGCTTCCCGTTTTTTTTAAAAAAGAAATCCAAGAGCTTCTTCCCCACGAGGGGGAGACTATCAGCATAGGGGACGATAAGCGGGGAGACCCACCCCCCTTAAGCTTACAGGAGGACCTGCTGTTCGGCTGGAGGAGGAGGAAGCATTTCGGCTCTCTGACACATCGCTGTTTCCAGCATGAGGCAGTGAGTGCTCAATACAGCCCCCAGTGGTGACACAGAGGCATGACATTTTATGCTAAAAGAGACATTCATAAGAAAATTCAAAAAATTTCTTAGAAAACTCCACTTACCTTTCCCCGTCGCAGGGTTTTTTGTGGTAAAACAACAGACCCAATCTTCACCTTTCACGGTGGGTTCCGTTAATACTTCAGGAGCAGGGGATCCTAGAGGAAACCCCACTATCCTGGACCTGCAATAGCACCCTGCCAGTAAAACTTTATGGCTTTACTACCAAAAAGTACTGGATCCCAGGGTCCAGCTATCTAAAAAGAGAAGCAGTCACAGGCAAAAACCTAGTTTCTTCAGATACGATGCCCAGGTACCATTCAATCTGGTCAGAAAAGACACTCTGAATGGATCCGGTCAGCATGGTTAGCCCCAGCAAGGATTTCTCCAGTGGAGCTCAGCACAGCACATCTTTACTCGTGACCAACACCTTAGACTCTGGCGAAAAAACGGAGGTACTCCCAGTAGTGGGAGGGGTTATATAGGAGTGCACTTTTTGTCTTAGGGCGTGCCAGTGTCCATCACCTGAAGGTGGCCTATAACCCACATAGTAACTACTTTGGCTCTGTGTGCCGTGATGTACGATAAGAAACAATGGTTACACCAAAGTGAAAGATGCTGTACTAAATGGAAAAAACCTTCAATTACACAAGTTTTATCAGCTCATTTACATACATATCCATAAACCCATAATCACTCATAACAAAGAAAAGCAGTTGTCTACTTACATGCTTCCAAGAGCAACCTCTCCCAGTAGGATCAAACCTGTGGGGTTACTTGGCGTTGTGTGGCAGTAGTTTTGCACTTTTAGACACCATGTCAGCAAAATAAACACCTTTACCGAACATGTAACCAGTCTACAACAGAACAAGAAAAAAAAAAAATCAATACTCAACTAATGACAGCAGGCAGTTTTAACACTCAAGGTGCTCTGAATTTTAAACTTCAGAGCCGATTGGATTATTAAAGCGGAGTTCCACCCAAAAGTGGAACTTCCGCTCATCGTATTTCTCCCCCCTCCAGTGTCACAGTTGGCACCTTTCAGGGGGGAGGGGGGTGCAGATACCTGTATAATACAGGTATTTGCACCCACTTCTGGCATAGATATTTGCAGAATCTGCGGGTATTTACGCCACTCCCCCCCCCCCGCTGTGTGCTGGGAAACACACGGGTCCCAGAGACAAGGCCGCAAGCCTTCACTTCCTGATTCCCTTACCGAAGATGGCGGCGGCAGCACCCGAGGACCGAGAGACGCTTCGGCCTCGGGTGCCGAATCGCGGGCGCCCTGGACAGGTAAGTGTCCATGTTTTAAAAGTCAGCAGCTGCAGTATTTGTAGCTGCTGACTTTTAAAAAAAAAAATTTCGGCAGAAGTCTGCTTTAAATACAACCTACTCTAAAATTTGCATTTATTTCTTTAGCTGGCAGGCCAACAAATACGAAATCCACATGTGAAAATAAAAAGTAGATCCAGATATGGGTAGCTGATGGTATATCTAAACCCTTCCTGAAAAAAAGATTCTTGCCCCAACCCTCCTAAAAGTCGCCATTGGTCACTATGGCCACCAATCCCAACAAAGGACCGATAGAGAAAACCAAGAGGCAAGATTCAAGCTTCATTAAAGGTGAGACTGGGCGAACACATTGGAAACATCAAGAGGGGATTCTTGGGTCATCCAGTCTCCAAACATTATCTGGAATCACACAAACAAGATCCTAGGGGGACCTCATTTATAGGGATTGACAAATTTAAACTTCCATGGAGGGGGGGGGGGGGTTCTAAGAGACGTGCCATCTCTAGGCTTGAAATGGAGTGGATCTATAAGATCGCTCTCTCCAGGCCTTTAGGTTTAAATGTGGATATTGAGTTAAAACGCATTTATTGATAATTCCTAAGATAACCTTTTTTGCTTTCCCTTCCCCCTCCATCCATTCACAATTTCTATAGTATTTGTGGATAATGAGGGATAATGTGATCTTGGGTTTACTATTCATTTTTATCTATTTTTATTTATTTTCATTTTTATTTCTATATCTGTTGAGGACCCAATATTTCGATCTTTTGAAGTATTGGGGTGACTTGTCACGTTGGAAGGACTTACTGTTAGATTTTAATATGTATGATTTAATATGAAATATGGCTGCATTTTGTGATACTGGGTGCTCTTTACGTCAATGAATGGGCCTTTGTGTTCAGATTGTAACAGAAATAACATGTATAGGATATGATTTCTGTTATTTACTATTTTCACTTTCTGTTCAATAGAACATTTATTTTTATAATAGTAATACATTACCCCCCCCGGTGACTTGCATAGTCCCCTTTTAACTTTCCAGAGAAACCATCTTGACTGCCATTCGGAGGAGTTAATAATAACATCAGACAGTAATGCTAGCGATACCTTCTGAGCGGTGACTGCATAACAACTCTCTGATGGACCAAATGTTTCCGCTTGGTTTTGTGTATCTGTAAGTCACTATGGCAACATTCATTTAGTGGAGGGGGCACCAGGTAGAGGCTTGGTTTTCCCACTCTGACCTCTTTCTAGTAAGGCTTACATTGTATTTGAGCTGAGTTGGAAAAAGAGGCTTGGTGCACGTCTTAGACTATTTAGGTGATGGCCCGTGCCCCTTTGAAGACGTCAGCTTGTGACGAAACATGTAGGGCGTGGCTACGTATTGTAAGCCGTCACATTGACCGCCCATGTACTGCACGGGTGTTCATTTATTTAATGCCGGCATAATTTTACTATTTTTATCAGTGCTTTCACGGAGTGTGTGCTCTCCGTTTTTGTTATATATTTTTTTTAAATAAATCCCAAACTTATTCACACTATTGGAGCCCTTTTTTTTTGCCTCTTCCCAACTTGGAAGCAAGAGAGCGCTTCTCCTCCCTCCAGGTTCAAGACTTGGATCAGCCCGGACCGGAGACGCTGGATGTATCAGCTGTTGCAGACACTTTCTCTACATGGTCCCTGCAGAGGGCGAAATCTGCATGTTCGTTAGACCTCGCTAATAGGGGGTCCACCATCAAGGGGAAGGGTCCATCTTTAGCATTTATCTTTTGGATTCACCGCAAGTGGAGTCACATATATTTATCCCTCTCTCCTTTTTTCAATCATAAGGATGATGGTTTTATGGAAGGTGGATGGTGTTTCCTCATGCTGCTGAACTTTTCTTATATTGTTTCACTTCATGGACTGGAGTCACAATTTTCACATATTATTTATATATTCATTATTCACTCCTGTTAATTATTACACTCACTTCTGATTGATTTGTATTGGTTGATTTTTTATGTTTACATATTTCACAGGTCATATCATTTATGATTAGAGATATTTTTTATTTCACTTTTATACAATTTATTTTGTTTTTTGCATTGGTTTACTATATTTTATTCTTTCTTGTTTCATGCAAGTTTATTTATTCTTTAATATCACTGGTGTATACAGACCGTAAGCGCACTTTTTTACATAGTTTAAGATTCAAGCTTAACCTTTTACCAGAAGTATTTAAGACTTGGTTACAATTTCAGCTGCCCATACACTGATCAGCCATAATATTATGGCTGTGCACCTAATATTGAGAAAATGCCCCTGTGGTCACCTAAACAACCCTGACTCGTCAAGGCAAAGACTCCACTAGACCTCTAAAGGAATCCTGGGATATCTGGCGCATCCCTGCCTCTGCCAACTTGTCTTCATCCCATTAAGTATCCTACCACCATACCTTCCTCGGGTAAGAGATTCACATGCACCCAGCCATCCACATGTAAAAGAAAGCGCAGCTCATCAGGCCAGGTCACCTTCTTCAGATGCTCCATGGTCCAGTTCTGATGTTCACGTGGCCATTGTAGACACTTTTGGCTGTGGGCATGGGTCAGCATGGGCACCCTGACTAACCTTTTCAGCAATTTAAGCTAATTAAAATCTTGGCCTATGATGACCGTCACTGGTTTGCCTTCCTTGGATCGCTTTGGTCACGACCACTGTTGACTAGGAACATCCCACAAGAGCTGCAATATTGGAGTTGCTTTGACTCAGTTGTCTAGTCAATTTGGCCCTTGGCAAAGTCGCTCAAATCCTTATGTTTGCCCATTTCTTTTCTGCTTTCAACACATCAACTTCAGGGACAACATGTTTACTTGCTGCCCAAAATATCATATCACCTTTGCCATTGTAATATGAGAATCAGTGCTATTCACTTTTCCTGTCAGTGGTCAGAACGTTATGGCTGACTGGTGTATATCTCTGGATCTACTGGTTGGTTCTCTTGAAAGGTAATTTCTGTTTATGCATTTTTATTTCCCGTAAGCTCAGTTTGAAAAGCTCAGGGTTGTAACAAGTCTACTTCAACATTATTGGTTGTCAGTTGGATGCATGCACATGTCGTATTCTCCTCCCCACTACTGGCAGGTATGAAGTGCTAAAATAAAGGAGCCTTACACAGATTTTCTTTTTTTTTTTTTCAATAAATTTTCCCACATGTGCAAGGTTGTTACCATATAAACAAATTTAGATTAACAAATTACCCGTATTTATCGGCGTATAACACGCACCCCAAGTTTAGGAGAGAATTTTAAGGAAAAAAACTTTTAGGAGGGATGTTTAAGGAAAAGAAACTTACATTTAAATGCCCATCAATGCAGCCTCATCAGTGTTCATCTGCAGCCTTTCCCCAGTGTCCAGTGCAGCCTTGTCAGTGCAGCTTTGCCCCAGTGCAGCCTTGCCCCCAGTGCAGCCTTGCCCCCAGTGCAGCCTTGCCCCCAGTGCAGCCTTGCCCCCAGTGCAGCCTTGCCCCCAGTGCAGCCTTGCCCCCAGTGGTCCGTGCAGCCTTGTCGCCGCTTGTACGTTTGTATTTTTAAACATGGCGCCGCGGAGTTCAGAGAGACTCGGCGGCGCTCGTTCAGCTGAACGAGCGCCGCCGAGGACACAGTGACTGGGCGGAGCCGAGATACACATTCTCGGCTCTTCTCGGCGCCGTTCACAGTCACGCCCAGTCCCTATGATGGACATAACACAGGTCCAATGGCGGGACTGAGCGTGACTGTGAACGGCGCCGAGAAAAGCCGAGAACCCTCGGCTATGTGTATCTCGGCTCCGCCCAGACACTGTGTCCTCGGCGGCGCTCGTTCAGCTGAACGAGCGCCGGCGAGTCCCTCCGAACTCCGCGGCGCCATGTTTAAAAATACAAGCTATGTGAATGTCGGCGGCGATCGCTCCGACAGATCACAAAATAGCAGGGATCGGCGTATAACACGCACCCTCGATTTCCCCCTTATTTTAAGGGGAAAAAAGTGCGTGTTATACGCCGATAAATACGGTAATTCTTGTTAAGCAGATCTATTTATGCATTTTATAGTAAATATATCAAAAATGTAACAAATTCTACAATTAAAGCGGAACTGAAGGCGGAAAATACTTACCTTTCCTCCAATGGTCCAATCATCTTTTTCTGTGTGCATGTCTCTCTGCAATAATAATTCTGCCTGCTCCCAGCGATCAACTGCAGAACTTAGATATGCTTTAAGATTACTGCCTAAAACACATGTAAAGAAGAATTCCAGGTATGTCTTATTATATACATAATAACACTGAAGCTGGACCAATGTAACTATGTATATACCATACCTGGCCATTGCCCCTGGAAGCTGGTAATCATTGAAATAGAACCCGCTACTTCAGGGATTCCGCTTGCTTTTTTGATTCTTGCCAAGTTTCATACAAGGTATGAATCTTGGTGAGTCTATAAACCTAAAAATGGCATACAACTCTGTAGTGCTAATTATGGAGCTATGGCATGTTTTAGGATTAGTAGGCATTAGCATTGAATGATACAGTAAAGGAGTGTATCACACAAACTCCCAGCTGATAGAATATTCACACAGTGACATAAAGTGTAGAAGAGTGTCAAGGACAGCCATCTACAACAATAAACAGTTTGAACCGTCATGACCAGCCTTAATGCTGAACTGCAGCCTAACAGCTAAATTCACAGATGAAATACCCATAAGAGAACCAGTTTACCTGCAAAAAAATTCCATCTCTGTCCATCCAGTTTTGAGATCTTATGCAGCTCTATCTCACAACACAACCTTGTCTGGCAGGGCAGGAGAACTGATTTTTCTCTCTGCTGCAGTTAACACTTACAGCTCTTGTCCCTCCCCTAGCCTGTAACTCTACCATGAAGGAGAAGCAGTCACTCTCCTCTTTCAGTATATTTCTTGTTAGCACATGAACACTGCAACACAACTGACTGGCTTCTTATGCTGCCTTCCCTCTCTCCCAATCTGAGATCTGCTGTTTGGGGAATTACACTGTTTGCATTTAATGTTTTAGTGAACACAGGGCTGTAACAACAAGTGTCTTTATGTATTAAATCTAAAAATCTAGTCCTATACAAAACAATTTTAGGGCTGGGGAAAAAATCGATTTGAATCTTGATTCGAGTCGAGAGGTCAAATCGATATATATATATATATATATATATATATATATATATATATATATATATATATATATATATATATATATATTTTTTTTTCTCCGCGCCGGTCCTGAGGAGCTACGAGTTTTTAGGCGAGGCTGTGGCTTCGGCCTAGTCCGCGAGGCCGGACGCCGAGGACTAGGCCAAAGCCGCGACATCACCTAAAAACTCCTGCCTGCAGCTCCCCAGGACTAGCGCTGACACCGTGCCGGTCCAGAGGAGCTGCGGGCAGGAGTTTTTAGGTGAGGCTGTGGCTTCGGGCTAGTCCGCGAGTCCGGACATCGCGGACTAGGCCAAAGCCACAGCCTCGCCTAAAAACTCCTGCCCGCAGCTCCTCAGGATCGGTGCGGTGTCCATCAAAAAAAACAAAACAAAAAAAGAAAAAAAACTCGATTTGAATCGTGAATCGAGTTTTCTTTGGAGAAAATCGCCCAGCTCTAAACAATTTACACTACTCATAAAAGTTTGTAAAGGAAATCCATTGAGAAAAATAGGCAAGTTGCTATTACTGGCCTCCAGAAATGCTAATTTCCAGACAATCATTTTGCTTTACCAATATGAATCACCTGAAATATGTATGCAGATAGGGAAGGTCAGAGAAAAGTTAGAAAGCCTTAAATGCATACATATTTTCGGGACAGTGATTCAAATAACTGAAAGCAGAGGGACAGTGTTACAGCAAGACAAAGGAGTTCTGCTCAGTAGTTTACTTTACCTTTAGTCAGACCTACGGGAAACAAGATTTGCAGCATTTTGTGCCGTCTACAGTATCCTGTTCCCATCCCTTACAATGTATAGAGAAGTTATGAGGGGTATACTTACAACAGGTGCTTCAGGAGGAGCAATCCGCAGACCTTGAGACAAGATTCCAGCAAAGTTTGTGGTTCGTGACCCGTGCCAGAGCAGCTGACGGTTATGTAACTGTTTAAACGGCTTATACCTCTGTCTCTCGCCTTCCCTTTCAATCTTGAAAACCTGAGAAAGGTTTAAAAAGGGATTATTTGTTTATTTTCCAACCAAAATAACAAACATGTCATACTTATCTGCCCTGTGCAATGCTTTTGCACAGAGCAGCCCCAATGCTCCATTTTTGGGGTCCCCCACAGCACTCCAGGCCCCTGCTCTTCAGGAAATGCCCCCCAGCTTTCTCTGGGGGAACCCGTGCATGCTTGCTCCCGAGCCACCCAGTCTGCGTCTATTGACACAGACCGGGCGACTTGGCCCTGTCCCCTCATCATGGCATTTGATTGACAGCAGCAGGAGCCAATGGCTGTCACTGGTATCAATATGTCTAATGAGGAGGGAGACAGTGGAAAGACCTGATGCTCTCATGCAGGTCACTGGTTTAGATCGGGCTCAGGTAATAAGGGGGGGGGGCTCCTGCAGTACAGAAGTTTTTTTATCTTAAGGTGGTTGTAAACTCAAATGGCTCAAATTGATCTAGCCTCCATGTGTTTGTTCATTAAGCAGAGCAGTGTGTTTTTTTTCAGTCCTAAACAGCTTTTTTCTTTGTGCTCACCCCCTTTCTCTGCACTGTGTCCCGATCTAAGAGAGCCATTTTGGAAGGGCCAAGATTCCCCTTCTCTTTTAGGTAAAAAGTATAGTAAGTGAATGAAGGCTGGAGGAGAGGGGAGGGGCAGTGAGATCGTGTTCTCACTACACACTACGGAGCCAACAGGAGAGAGGAGGGGGGCGCTGCAGAGACGTACAGAAGAGAAGCTAGATGATGGGGGCACCTATCCTGACCACAATCTCATGGCTCAGCAGCAATGATAAACGTGGTCAGCTCACAGAGGGGAGGTCAGGACCAGGCAGAATCAACCAGGTACTGTAGGAGATACAAAGGGGCAATTGACTAGGCAAAAGCAGGGCGGGGTACCTTGAGGCTTTAGAACAACTTTAAAGAGGGTTTAAATTTTACGTCAAGTACCTGTCAGAAGAGAAAAATGGTATTCAAGCATCCCGGTCAACCTGCCAAATGTCTAATTGCAATGCAAATCAAATTAACCTGATAAATGTATATTTAAAACAAAAAAACAAAAAAAAACCACATAAAACAAAGAAAAAACCTTTTCTTTTTTTAAACACTTTCAGCTGCTATATGTCACTTCTTCACAGCTCAAACGCTGCCTTATCCACCAGCTTCATCTGATCCACCACTTGCTGACTCTGCTTTACAGTTTCAGGGTGGCTCTTTGGCTTTATGGAACCCTGTCGTAGCCACCCTTTCAGGCACACTCTAGGGACTGGGAGAGGACTACAAGCTGATTTGAGGACACTGCTGGTGCCAACATGCAGAGGCAGCCTGAGAAAATTACAAAAAGCTTGCCTCTGCACTTCTGCTAAGGATTAGTGACAAAGCGGCTGGCAACGAAGCTATGAATTGTGGGGACATGCAGTCTAGAGACGGAGGATCAGATGGCTTTTTATGACGTTATGGGTTTGCGCTCCCTGACTGAAGTACAGGAAATGGAAGAGGAGAAGCTGTGTTTTATAAACATATTAAGTTGTGTTTCTGGACTCTTTTGAAGCAATCACGTATTGTCCTCTGCTCCATCAGTTAAAAAAATAAATAATTCAGAGGATTCAGCATTCCTTTAAAACCACTTACATCAAGGACCTCAAGTTCATAGGCGTTGTGCGTCTCGGCATGTGTGTTCTTAACATATTGATGGATTATCTTGGCTTCTTCAGAGTCCTTATCGATAACCTGTAAGAAAGATAAAACAACTGAAAATCACATCTAAAAGCTAGACATACATGGTTCAGGTTTTTTGTTCAGGCAGTGGGCTTTGAGGTGGATGGGGGAATACTCCCCGCTGTGCTATTGTATTCTGACCGCAGGTTAGACACTGTCCCGGTTCACACATATGCAATGCGTGAACCAGCGCAATTCATGTGCGGGTTCCCACATCGCATATCACCTGCAGGCAAGTTCACACTGCCCTCTGCGACCCGCTGCGGGTGTCAAAAAAAAGTTAATGTCACCCCTAGATCGGTTCGCAGATCGAACAGTCAAATGGTGAAGGACTCTATGTGATCCAATTTCAGTGCAGACCAAAAAAAGGGTCCTGCACCATTTGAGTGTGAATGCGATTTTAGCCAGTTTGTATGGCTGAATTTGCGTCGCACAGACATCGCATGTGATCTGCACATCACATGCAATGTCTGTGATCGCACAAGTGTGAACCCAGCCTCTAACTTTCAGACACACTCCAAGTAAAAAAAAAACAAAAAACAAAACACAATTTAAGAGCAGGCTGTTCCATGTATTTAAAATTCTTTTTAATGGTGAAAAACATTTCAAAGAATCTTTCAATTCAATGTACTGGACTGTATTCAGACTTCCTACCTTAATATCAGTCTTAACCTTCTCATACTTCACATCAATAGGATCCTTCTCGGCGTCATCTGTGCCACCCCTCAGAAGACTGTAAGCCACCTCTATATCTAGCAGATTATCCAGCATCTGGACTTTTGCCTGCAATCCAGGAAAATACATTTGCCTGATGTAAACAATGCAGCATTCCAGAAATATCATCTTAATCAAGGTTATGGATAAAACTTTATTATAGCTTTTGTCCAATCACCGATAATGCTACTCAATCTGTATACAGACCTGGATGTAGTCCACGTTATCTAGGAGAGGGGGCTTCTTCATTCCAAAATCATGAGGTATTAGTGTGTAGAAGCGATTGGACAAATCCAGCAAACGAGCTTCAGGAGCACTGTCAGATACAGCCTAAAACACAATAGAAATGGTTAGGATTAAAAACGGCGACTTACAAATTTACATGTTATGTACACATTTAACATTGTGACTCACCTGCTGTACATCATTCAGGATAGAGTATGCACTTTGAATCTGACGCTTGCTAAGTTTGCCCAAAGGCATCTTCTGCAAATCAATCTACAAATCAAAAATAGTAATACAGTTTATCAAAAGGTAAGAAAAACATTTTAGTTCCTGAGTGCGGTCTTTAAAGCTGTGATAAAAACACACATTTTCCCAGGCACAATATTTTAAAAAGGTGCTCAAATGCCTGCTGAAGCCTCCGTTTTTGCAAGCTTCTGCAATAGTGTTGTCATGTACCTGGCGCAAACATTACAGTGTGTTCAAGAGCCAATTAGCTACTGTGGCGACTGGATTATTGCATCTCCTTATTAAAATACATATTTTCGGAAAGCAGAGACAAAAAATGGTGGTAACTGCAAAAATGGATTACACTGGATGTTACATGCACAGTGGCAGAAGGTACTTCTATAAGAAGCTGACAACACTGGATTGAATTGTTTATGTGACTCTTTCTGATTAATAGACTTTTTTATACTATATTGGTTGAATAAATGTCATTTTTTGCACTAGGAATCACTTTGCACAATATTCACATTTTTTTATAACGTATTTGCAAATTTTTATGCATATTAGCGCATTGATATATATTCTGTATATTATGTGTGTGATGAGATAATTTCATTTTGCAAAGCACTTTAAAATATTAGATTGTGAAGTAGTACAATAATTTAAAAGAGGTAGAGACAGATCAGCGCTACCCATTTCATCACTTTATATATTTATGAAACACAAAATAATATTACCCATTTTTTGTGTTAAAATATTAACACGAGATTTTGTGTTGAGTGAAATCGATACCAATCGTCTCAAGCCTTAAATCTGCACACACTTATGAATCAACATTGTCCATAGGCGCGGTGTTAAAAGCCTCTACATGTTATCAGTATAGTGTTCGCTATGAATGACAGTCGTAGAGTTACTGCTTTCACGCTGGCCTGTGCAGCAATACCCAATAAATGTAACGCAATTGCCATTTTCATTAGCAGAGACACCCGACACACATTTATGTTCATGTATGTGGGGACCACGGGCTTAAAAAAAATATTTTCCATTACAGTATATCTAAACTTATTTTCTTAAGTTTGTTTGCTATCACATAGGGGGCTGGATACCAAACCCATACCCAAGCCCCCTCCCCCCAATGTGATAGCACAGTAGAAATGACAGGTACTCTTTAAGGAGACATCAGAGGTCCAAAAGACCCCTAACGTCACCTATGGGCCCCACCAAAGCGGAACCACAGATTGTGCTTGATTAGCTTCTTCTCCAGCCATCTTCTGGAGTGTGGGGAACTGAATCTCTTCCAACAGAAAGCAGACAGTCCACTTGACAGTAGTAAACACAGCCACTGCTAGAACAGCTGGGAGTGTGCCTAGAAACCTTTGCTACCTACAGTAGTTTATAAAGCATGCTGGAAGACAAGTGGGTAAATACACCAATTCTATGCACAATCCATCAGCATTAGGCTTCTGTAAAATGCTACTGGTGATTAAGAGGTTAAGATGCAAGATAGATCCACTATAAGCAAATAGGTAGCTGTGTCACTTAGGGTAACCATTAGCAACTATGTCAATATCTACAGAACTGAAAGGAAGTGTAACAAGTATTGCAAAGATCTTTGCAATGTGGAACGGAAGGCATTTTTTTTCCCCTTTCAAGAAAACAAACCACACCTAGTGGGATACAGAGTACCTACCTCAAACTCCACCATGGCTTTCTTCATGCTCTCCACATCAAATATCAATTTGATGAGTTCTTGCACCGGCTTTGCAAGTTTGGACTTTGTTCCAGCTCCAACTGAAAGCTTTTTCACCACATCCTCCTCCTGACAAGACACAACATGCAAAGGTAAGAAGAAATGACATTATTAATGACAGTGTCAATTTTGTGATCTAGGTCCTGTTTTAGGTTTGGTTTCTAGACTAGAGGTCAACCGATATATCGGCCGATTGTGCTGATAAAAAAGGCCGATTGTAACTTCAGCCATGACTTGCAAATGACTTCTGTAATAGAAGTTAATGCAAGTTGCCTTAAGTTATCTGTGAAGTTTTCTTCTCTCCTCCTCTGGGCAGCCTGCCAAGTCTGATAAGAAGATACATTTGTATCTTTCAGGTTCTTTTTATCAATAGACTGAACTCCATGTGTAGAATTTCTCAGTTTAACCATTTAAAGACTAAATCTTTTCTGACACTTGTTGCTTACAAGTAAAAATCCTGTATTTTCTGCTAGAAAATCACTTAGAACCCCCAAACATTATATATATTTTTTTAGCAGAGACCCTAGGGAATAAAATGGTGATTGTTGCAATATTTTATGTCACACGGTATTTGCGCAGCGGTCTTTCAAACGCAATTTTTACAAAAAAAAAAAAAAATACAGTAATGAATTAAAAAAAAACCTAAGCAGTAAAGTTAGCCCATTTTTTTTCGTCCAAAAGTTTTGATTACCTGTTTTTGTGTATTTAATATTTAGGATAGTTTTTTTTTTTGTTTGTTTTCTAAATTATACATACAAGTGAACTGATTGGAGGTTTGTTTTGTTTAATGTTTAAATGAAAAAAAAATTTCTGTATTACTTAAGGCTGCTTTCACACTGGAGCGGGCATGCGTTGATGGTAAAACGCTGCTAGTTTTAGCGGCGCTTTACCGTCATTTTAGAGGCGCTATTCGGCTGCTAGCGGGGCGCTTATAACCCAGCTAGCGGCCGAGGAAGGGGTTAAATGCGCCCCTGAAGCGCCACTGCCAAAACGCTTTGCAGGCGCTTCGGCAGCGGTGCGCATTCATTTTAATGGGCAGGAGTGGTGGAGCAGCGGTATACACCGCTCCAAAGATGCCGTTTGCAGGACCTTTTTTTTAACATCCTGCCAGCGCATCGCCTCAGTGTGAAAGCACTCAGGATATCACACTGAGACTGCAGGGGAGCCGTTTTACAGGCACTTTACAGGCGCTATTTTTAGCCCAAAAGCGCCTGAAAAACGCCCCAGTGTGAAAGGGGTATAACTGTTAGATTTTATGAGATGAAGGGAAAAAAGAAAAAAAAAAAAAAAAATCGGCCAAATATATCGGCCCAAAAAAAATCGGCATCACATATCGGCCATCGGCCACCGCGATTTCTAAATATCGGCATCGGCCAGAGAAAAACCCATATCGGTCGACCTCTATTCTAGACTACTGGTTTGACCCTTTCATGCCCTTAGATGTCCAGACCATAAGTTTGCCTCTTCAGTACATGTCCATTAACTTGACAATATGACAATTTTCTTGCTTAAATCATTTTTATATTTCATTGATTTAACCACTTGCCATACAGGCCAATTCTGACATTTCTTTCATATATGTAAAAATCTGTGTTTTTGCTAGAAAATTACTTACGACCCCCAAACACACACATATATATATATATATATATAATAATAATAATAATAATAAATAGATAAAATGGAACCCGTAGCAATTTTTTAAATCATATGGTATTTGTGCAGCAATTTTTCAAACATAATTTTTTTGCGGGGGGACACTAAAGTTAGCCCGATTTTTTTGTATAACGTCAAAAATGATGTTACATAAGATTGCGCACACCCGGGTATGGCGCCAAACTTCGGTACTTAAAAAACTCCATAGACTACGCTTTAAAAGATTTTTTACAGGTTACTAGTTTAGAGCGACAAAGGAGGTCTTCCACTAGAATTATTGCTCTTGCTCCAACATGTGTTGTTTGAACGCTGTTTACATATGTGAGTGCGACCTACATATGCGTTCGCTTTTGCTTGAGAGCATAAGGGGATGGGGCGCTTTATTTGTTTTACACTTTTTCTTTCATTTGTTTTTTTTTTTTTTTATCACTTTTATTACTATTACAAGGAATGTAAACATCCCTTGTAATAGGAATAGGGCATGACAGGTCCTCTTTACAGTGAGATCTGGGATCCATAAGTCCCCAGATCTCTCCTTTATGCTTGAAAGCCTGAGATATAAAAAAAAAAAAGTGTCAGTATTTACATCTGCTGGCGCCAGATGTGACGTCTTGACTTCGCTTCCAGCCTTCGAGGGTAAACTACCATGATACTCCGGCTTGCCAATCGCATGGGCGAGACCGGAGAAGCACAGGAGGGCAGCCTTTAAAAGGCAATCAAGCGGCTAAACAGCAACTAAGAGGGATTTTACTTTGCAGGGAATCGTTGGCTGAAAAAAATAAAATAAAATAAAATCTCCCTGTAACTGCTTCAGCCCCAGAAGAATTTACCCCCTTCCTGACCAGAGCACGTTTTGTGATTCGGCACTGTGTCTGGTGGCAGAAAATAAATAAATAAATAAATAAAATCTCCCTGTAACCAATTCAGCCCCGGAAGAATTTACCCCCTTCCTGACCAGAGCACTTTTTTGCGATTCGGCACTCTGTTGCTTTAACTGACAACTGCGCAGTCGTGCGACGTGGCTCTCAAACAAAATTGACGTCCTTTTTTTCCCTACAAATAGAGCTTTCTTTTGGTGGTATTTGATCACCTCTGCGGTTTTTATTTTTTGTGCTATAAACAAAAAAAATAGTGACAATTTTGAAAAAAAAAAACGCATTATTTTTTACTTTTTGCTAGAATAAATATCCCCAAAAAATAATTAAAAAAAAACATTTTCTTCCTCAGTTTAGGCCGATACGTATCCTTCTACATATTTTTGGCAAAAAAAAAAAAAAGCGATTATTGATTGGTTTGCGCAAAAGTTATAGCGTTTACAAAATAGGGGATAGTTTTATGGCATTTTTATTAATTTTTTTTTTTTACTAGTAATGGCGGCGATCAGCGATTTTTATTGTGACTGCGACATTATGGCGGACACATTGGACATTTTTGACACATTTTTGGGACCATTGTCATTTATACAGCAATCAGTGCTATAAAAATGCACTGATTCCTGTGTAAATGACACTGGCAGTGAAGGGGTTAACCACTAGGGGGCGGGGAGGGTTTAAGTCAGTACTAAGGATGTGTTCTAACTGTAGGGGGGACAGGCTAGCTGTGGCACGTCACTGATCTCTGCTCCGGATGACAGGGAGCAGAGATCAGTGACACTGTCACTAGGCAGAACGGGGAGATGCTTGTTTACATCAGCATCTCCTCGTTCGTCCTCTCCGTGAGGCGATCGCGGGTATCCCCGTGGCGAACGAGTCCGCAGGACCCGCCTCACGGAGCTCCCGGCCGGCGCGCACGCAATGGCTCGGCGGGGAATTCAAATGGAACTTACAGGTACGCCCATTTGCCCAGCCATGCCATTCTGCCAACGTACATCGGCGTGCGCCGGTCGGGAAGTGGTTAAAGCCCAGAACGTCATTTGATGGCCTTCTGGTGGGAAGTGGCTAAGGGTGTGTTTGTGTATGTAAAATTTCTAACACTTTAAGACACTGACAACAATAGATTGCATTGGCCTCTGCCAGCCTACTTATAATTGTAACGTATTAGTGATCACATGACTGGATACATTCCAAATGATTACCATTCATAACTGTAAACTCACAGCGGCAGCTATGACAGCTGTTTAAAGGATCACTAAAGTTATTTTTTTTTTTTTTTAAATAACAAACATGTTATACTTAGCTCCACTGTGCAGTTCGTTTTGCACAGAGTGGCTTCGAACCTGGTCTTCTGAGGTCCCTCGGCGGCCCCCCGCAAGGACCCAACACCTTCATGCGAGCTCCCACACATAGTGTTAAGTGATTGCGGGCGCGCTCCTGTGATACAACCGGCGGCGGGGGGGGTGGCGGTATTGTCGGATGTTTTTTCACCTAATGCATAGAATGCATTAAGGTGAAAAAACTTTTACCTTTACAACTCAGGAGCACTTTTATACAGATTGTGGGTGGAAGGGGGTTAAACAGTTGCTAGCCTGGAAACACAGTTTAATTCCTCAAAGCATGCAGATCTGCATCTATAGAAAATATTTATGCAGCATGGTACTATACAGGGCTTTCTCTCAAGGAAAATTCATGAAATATACAGTTTTAGATACTGAGTTCATAGATTGCTCAAAGGTTGTTTCCACTTTCATGCTACCCCCATACTTCATTAGTATTACCAGGACATCTTTCTAGATAAAGCACCCATGCTCTGACAACAGCCAGGCCAGAATGTCACATTACTGCACAGGCTCCAGAAATGTACCCTTGGGACCCTATTCGAATATGAGATCAGATACAAAAATACACTGGACATTGCAGTCCATTGCATTCACACTCTGCATTTTCAAGCTGTGCTTTATAAAAATATTTGGCGGCTTGGTCATAATAAGGCCATACTGCTGGCTCTTGTCCCATAGGTCCTTGTCCTTAGGTTTTTAAACTTGCTGGTGTGTTACTTTGATCAAGTAATTGATCATGTCTACTTTTATGCAATTTCACACACTTACTTGGCCATAGTCTATCTCCAATGGATAGAACTTATTGGGATATTTGGTGAAGTTGGTGGAGTGCCAGGCATTGCCAGTCTTCTCTTGATACAGATTAAGGAAATGGTCAATAGCTTCCTCTTTAGAAGACATTTCCTCCAGTTTGTTACTGCCAATAACTGTTCCGACTCGGCCCCACGACCGGAAGACCCAGAACCTGTAAAATTTACATGAGACTACAGGGTTAATACACACACCTACGAAAGTAATAATGTACACTTTATTTTAAAACATTTTTTGTACTCTTTTTCTACTATAAAGTATTTTGTGCTATAAAACAGAGATAAAACAGGTTACTATGGTTACTTATTAGTTAAAAAAAAAAAAAATCACAACATGTATTTTTAAATGCGACTTGTGCACCTGACTTATCAGCCTCTTATCCTCTCTGTACAGAACTAAAGCCGCCCACAGGTGGACCAAAATTTGGCCAGTTCACCAGGGACCGTCTGAATTTAGATCAATGTGCGGCTGTCTCTGTTCGACAGAAGTTGGACGTTAGAGAGATTTCGGTCGAACAGACAAGTTAGAAAACTTGTCGCTGGTTCCCACTGGCTGAACATTAAAGAAAAAAAAACACTCATCTATGGCTAGCTTCAGACTGGGAAAGGGAGAGGCAGCACTAGGAGCCAATTAGGTGTGCAGCATTCACAGCACTAAAAACAAACATGCTGGGACCAGAGTAATGGCCTCATCTTCCTGTTGCTGCTCATTTCCTTTCAAATCGCAGGCTGGGGAGAGGGAGGCAAGAGGCACTGTATAACTAGGATAAAATCCAGTCACCAATCAGGCTCTGTTGTCACTAAAAAAAAAGTGTAAAAAGATTGCAAAACACAAATCCTTAGAAAAAATGGCTCTGGAGTTCAGCTTTAACTATTTGGTATCTGAATAACTATTCCCCCATCATTTCTTTATTATAGAATTGGTGACCTACTATTTCTCCTCCGCAAATTACCGAGCCACCCTTTGCAGAATTCTTCTCCATCTCTACTAAAAAAAAAAGCATTACTGCTTTTTCCTGTAGTGATAAGCAGATACAACCACAGAGTTCAGAGAGGGACCAGGCATACGGCAATCCCATAAGATTCCTCAAGCGAAAGGTATCTTTTCAATATAATTGAGATATATGGCATGGACAGCCAGTGTGTATTAAAAGGCTTTTGATGGCAGGGGCTTCTCCTATAACAACCTGTCTCTGAATTTTCACAGCTAGACTTCATCTACTTAGAAGCCACTTCTTTTGCCAAACACAACCCAAGCCTACAAAATCACTCTAATCTCCTTCTCATTTACTTCTATTCCAATATCAATGAATCATTTTAACCAATATTATTTCTCTAAAAATGAGATACAGACCTGGCATCTCTGTCATGTTCTATCAACTGCAGTTTATAGTAGGAGTTTGTCCCTCGGGATATATCCACCAGACCTAGGGTGGCACTATAGATCTTGCCACTTTTCTCCAACACATGACATGTATTTTCGAGGCCTAAAAAAAAAAAAAAATCACAAATATTTGTATCAAGTTAATAAAGTTTTCATGGCATAAAAGGTGTACCCTGTCAGTCTAATAAAATTGTGGTAAAAAGTGTAGGAAATTCATACTAGGGTTAGACTATCATATGTTTTGAAGAGGAAATCAAAACTCAGAAAAGCCACACTAAGGGCTTGTTCACAATTGACTAAATTTATAATGCTGAACATACGCTCCTATAATGTTAGTATGGACGTTAGATTCGCATTAATGAGCTTTAGTATGGGTGCAAGACTGGAGTTTTAAAATAGTTAATGACGAGTTAAAAATGCTCCCCAAACGCCCTATGGCGCACTGCAACTGCCTGCCAGAGCACAGACTTGAATAGAAGGCGTTTAAAGGCTTCAAAACGCCTCCTGACTCGACATTAGGCTTCAAGTTTGAAGTGACGCAATGCGCACGCTTCATGTCTTGATAGTGTGACCAGCACTGTGTGCTGTCCATTGTATCAGCTGCATAGGCATTTGAGGGGCGTTTTTAACGCCTCTCAAATGCCTGCTTATAATGCCGGTGTGAACTTAGCCTAACCCAAGCAAAACGTATAAAAACAGCAAATGGACCAAGTCCTCAGTGTGAACTGAATCCAGGGCTGCAAGGCTAGGATGCAAACTGCTTATCCACAATACTGCCTGCAGGCTCTCAGCTACGGTAACCAATGTTACATTAGAACTGAAAATGTAACTTGGAAAAAGCAAACTGAGGAACACAACATGGATTTAAGCAGAATTACTTGAAGAATATGCAGATTTTCTAAAATCTGCTGCCGTTTTCAATCTGAGTGTTTTTAAAAATGAAGTGTCCCCACAGATGTCACTGCGGAAGTAATCAACAGCCTAATCTCCGAGATGACTGGTTTGGTTTTGACACTTGCATTGTGTGGCCCTCTGTGTTTTAGTGCTAGAATTAAATATCACCCCAGAGCATTAAAGTGAGAGGTGTGACCAATTAGGTACATGAACTATAACTAACATGTGAGCACACACGCCAAGGGAAGCAGGGACCCTCTCAAGGTGTTAATATGGTACTGCGGGACTACCATTAGCTTTAAAGAAAAACAAAACCCAAACACGAAGCAAATTACATTAAACATGGGGACAATAAATTGTCTAAATAACCTGCAGTTCCAGCTTTACTGTTCAATTCAACTTGCCCCTGTGAAGCCTTTTCCAGCACTTAGCTTTGTTCTGTCAAGCCAAACAGAAGACCCTATGAAGCCAAGAAAAGCTTTGCCAGTTGAAATACTGGGGTAGGGTTTTTGCCATAAGAGGGCAGGGCATAACTGGGACTTTAAGGTCTTGCACACAGCATGGGGCTCAGATCCAAGGGGGGTCTGTCCACAAGAACACATAATTTGACTTGAAAATAAAATCAAGCACCTGAAGACATTAAAAAGGTGGCTGGACTTCAGCTGTGTTGTTAGCTTGGGTACCTTTTAGGCCAAATCAAGCTCACTTGAAGGACAGCAAATTAGAGGGACAAACCTCCAGGCTAATGAAACGCAAAACTAAATAAAATATCAGCTTTTACCATACTATTGGGGATTGTGGGTCTTAAAAGTTTAATAATTTCCTTCTTTCCTTCTTTGCATGTTACTCACCTGAGTCTGGATCAACAGCGGCTCCACCTTTAACAGTTAACTTCATCTTTTTCTCAGACTTGCTGCTCCCTGAAATAAAAAAAAAAGAAAACTTTTAAAAAGAAGAAGTTTACATTGTAGCAGTACATTTATGTTCGCTTGTGGGTGTATAAACTGATATGAAGGGATGGTCTTCCTTTGTATATTCGGACACCACTACCTGCCAAAACAGCCCAGGGGTCCAGGATATTACTGAACACTACATTGCAGGTAAGCTAAGCAGCTTGGTCCATGATCAGTTCCTATGCAACTTGACAATAAAGGTGATGTACAGGAGTCACTTACCCATTTTCCTTTTTTTATAACTATGTTGTATGAATATAGTATGGTAAAGATAAACCATATATTTAGCTTATAAAATAAAAAAGCTCAAACTGTGGGGGGGCTGCTATAGTTTGCTGTACCCCTACACAAGACACTTACCCTGCTCCTCCTTCACTTTGCCAGTACTTTTCCCAAGTCCTGGCTTTGATTTTGCCTGGGGCTCCTTTCTTGCCTCCTGTTTTATTTCTGCACCCCAAGTAGAGATGCCATGCTGGGTAAGCAGGTCCTGGAAGCTTTTGCCAGACTGCAGCTCATTCAGGAAGTCCTCGCTCACCACTCGAATATTGGCTGCCTTTACATCCTCCATTTTCTTACTCATCTTCTCCACCTCCTCTGTAAATGCGCAGAGTAAAAGTTTGGTCAAAATCGAAATATCAAAGAAGAATTCTGCTACTGCATCTAAATTGAACACAATAAATAAGCCCAATGTCATGACAAAAACTATGGTCCTTTGCACAAAATTGCCTGTGTGAACTGCAGAAAAGGAAAAAGGGAAACGCTGGGCCTTTTCTAACCTAGATACCTGTAGAAAAGTTTAACGATTGATCAAAAGGTCTAGGGGTCTACCCCTTACAAAAATGAAAGAAAGCTGAATAGTCTCGCTCTAGCACAGAAGTATAACTCATCCAGAGGAAGCAAAATCCAAGCTTCTATAGAAAGGACTTATATCCCCATATGTATGCTATTATCACCCAACAAATTATGAAACTAATAATACATAAAAAACTGTTTACAGCCAACTTAGTTGGCCTTTGCAACTAGAATAGCATCTAATCTTCTGGAAAAGCTTTCCATAAGATTTTAGTATAGTCTGTGGGCATTTGTGCCCACTTAGCCAAAAGAGCATTTGTGTGGTCGGGCACTGATGTTGAGAAAACTCAGCTTGCACTCTGTTCCAATTTTTTCCAAAGTTTCTCAAGTAGGGTTGTGGTCATACAAAAAAGGTTAAAATGTATCTGTAAGATGTTGTTGCTATGTGATTATATCACTACTGTACTTACCCTGATGAGATTTGATTAAGTCTGCATTGTGGTTTATTACTCTGGATATCACCTATGTAGTTCCTGTTGTGTACTATGCCATGCTATTGATACTTGGTTCTCTTTTTCAATAAAGTTGTTTTTTGAATAAAGAAAAAAAACAAAAAAAAAATTATTTGTATGTTCTAACATTAACAGTTCGGATGCGTGACTCTATAGTGCATCTGTCAACGGTAGGGGTGTCTCGACCCCCCATTATAGTTTTGGAGTAGAAAATGTGCCGCCTTATGTTTCTCTTGCACTTCTTGTACACATACAGTTGACGAACAGTGTGGGAACACAGGTAGCCAGCCAACTATTTTCCATGCACAATTTTCAGAAGACAGGCAGAGTAAACAAGAAAAAACATGCAAGCCATGGAGGTACTTACTTTGGGTGCTGACACATACAGTGGCTTTGTTGGCGGATCCAGTCGTCTTTCCGCCTAGTTCTTCAATTATCGCCTTAACATCATCTTTGTTCTTGGACAGCTTGCCGATGAGCATAACAGTCATATTTGTCAGCGGCTTGCCTATTGGGAAAGTAATTCCACAATTAAGAAAAAAAAAGGGCTTGTATAGGAACATGGGAAGGAAAAACTTCCCATTACTGTCCTCAACAACTGGATTCCTGCAGGCATTCTCTCCAATGATGTGCAGAAAATGGAAATCTATTTGACAGGCTTCCTGCAACAAAGACCTTCAATTCAGCAAACCGATAACAGGCATTAACCCTTTTGCTGTCAGATCCATTTTTAACTACTTGCCGACCAGCCGTCATTATAGGGCAGCAGGTTGGCTTCTCTGCACGAATCGCTGTAGCTGTACGGCGGCTGCTTTAAGGGGTATAGGGGGCGTGCGCCGGCCGCATGACTGCAGAGCCGAAGATATCCGTCTTCGACCCGCGATCACTCCTGAGATAGACAGAACAGGGATCTGTCAATGTAGAGAGACAGAATGTGGATCTGTCAATGTAAACAGACAGATCCTCGTTCTGTCAGGGAAGTAGAGAGAGATCTGCTGTTCCTAGTAATCAGGAACAGTGATCTCTCTCTATTCCCTGACAGTACACTAAACCCACAGCTAGAAACCCCACCCTAGGATACACTTAACCCCTTGATCGCCCTCTAGTGTTAACCCCTTCCCTGCCAGTGACATTTATACAGTAACAAGTGGCTATTTTTAGCTCTGATCTCTGTATACATTTCAACAGTCCCAAAAAAGTATCAAAGGTGTCCGATCTGTCTGCCGCAATTTCGCATTCCTGCTAAAAATTGCAGATCAGCACCATTACTAATAAAAAAAAAAATAAAAAAAGCCATAAATCTATTCCCTATTTTGTAGACGCTATAACTTGACGCTATGCAAACCAATAAATATACGCTTATTGCAATTTTTTTAACCAAAAATATGTAGAATAATACATATTGGCGTAAACTGATGAAGAAATGTGTTTTTTTTTTTTTTTTTTGGGGGGGGGGGGGGGGGAGATATTATAGCAAAAAGTAAAAAATAGCTTTTTCCAAGATTGTGGGTCTTTTTTTGTTTATAGCGCAAAAAATATAAACTGCAGAGGTGATCAAATACCACCAAACATACACACACACAATATAAAATATCCAAATTTTTTAATAAAGTATAAAAGATGAGGTTGCGCCAAGTAAAAAGATACCAAATGTTAAAGTAATTGTAAAGGCAGGTTTTTTATCTTAATACATTATATGCATTAAGATAGAAAGCCTTCTGTGTGCAGCAGCGCCTCTAATATTTACCTGAGGTCCCTCTAGATCCAGCGATATCGCAGGAATGTCTCAGCTGCCCGGGACTTCCCTCCTCATTGGCTGAGACAGCAGTGCGGCGCCATTGGCTCCCGTTGCTGTCAAAGTCAGTCAGCCAATGAGGAGAGAAAGGGGGTGGGCTGGGCTTAGTAGTTAACAAAAGGAAGCCAACACGATGTCATGATTCAGATGAAAACGAAGAGAACACTTTAGGCAAGAAAGAGGATCATGCCTCAAAACCACCTAATACTGGTCAAGAAGGTTGCTTGCAAGAAAGCATGGCCAACTCTAAAACACGACAAGTCGAGGTAATGGCAGCCAAAGACACAACCTTGCGTGTAAGAAACCGCAAGGGAATCAAAGGTTCAAAGGGAGAAGACTGCAAAATCGACAAGACGAAGTTGAGATTCCACAGAGATAGAGGGGGCCACACTGGAGGAACAATGTGACTGACACCTTGAACAAAAGCTTTGACCAAAGAATAGGATGCAACGGTTGCCAAGGCTGTGATTTGTACATCGATAGCAGGCAAAGCCAAGACCATCTCCAGGCAAGACTGGAGAAAAGCTAGAATCTGCCCCAAAACATACTGTTGAGGACAGAATTTACGAAATTCACACCAAGTGAAATAAGCCTTCTAAGTACGATCTTACACCTCCCTTGAGGTCAACCTTCTAGCACTGAGAAGGGTAGGCATGACAGACTGTCTCTTAGGACCTGTGATTTAACAGCCATTTTGTAAAAGCCAGTGACCAGAAAGCAGGATGGAACATTGGGACCCCAAGACAGCAAATCTTGAAGAGCCCACAACTCGGCTGCCACAAGGACTAAGATCTCTGCATACCATATTCTTCTTGGTCAGGTTGGTGTGATCAGGATCACCAGAATACCCTCCACTTTCATCATGTGTAACAGAAGAGAAAGGAGCTGAAGTCAGGGGTAGGCAGAGATCAGAGAAAACTGAAAAACAGGAGATACCAGTGCATGACAGTGGAGTGGAATGTGGACAGGGAGGATGGCTTGAATATGATGTTCTTTCCAAGTCCATATAAAGTCTGCTTTTGGGAAGAATGACATCTTGTCCCTCCTTGAAGGCTAAAGTGGTTGTAAACCCTTAGACCACTTTTCGCTACAGGTAAGCCTATAATTAGGCTTACCTGTAGCTACCATGGATATCTCCTAAACCTGCACGGTTTAGGAGATATCCCCTGTATCAGCACATTCGCACTGAAGCAATGGCTCGTTCATGCTGTTGCTTCAGCTGATGTGCCGCTACTGGTGGCTCCCACGCGCATGCGACGGAGTGACGTCATCGTGGCTCCGGCCAATTGCAGCGCTGGAGCCCGCGATACCCGAAAATAGCTCCGGGAGACTTTTCGCTGGGCAGAGAAGTGTGCCAGGACTGCTGCGTGGGCTTCGATCTAAGATGAGTATTTCATAATGAGCTAGTATGCTATGCATACTAGCTCATTATGACTTTGTCTTGCAGGTTTTGTTTTTTTGGTGGGTTTACAACCACTTTAATATATGCCACCACAGTTGCATTGTCTGAGTCCATCCGGACAGGGAGACCCTGTAGGCAGATAGACCAGTGCAAGAAAACAGCCGAATTGCCCCAAGTTCCAGGATGTTGATAGGCAACTTCCACTTCTCTAACGATCATGTTCCCTGAACAAAGAGGTTCTCCAGAACACCTCCCCAGCCTGATAGGCTGGCACCCGTGGTAAAGACTTCACTGTAAGGAATATTTCCCTGCATGCTAAACTTTTTTTTGGGGGGGGGGGGGGGGGGCAAACAAACCCTCCCTCCAGGTCCACACTCACTGCTCCATGTCCCCCCCCTCACCGTTCCACGGCAGGTCCATCCGCGGCTTCTTCTCGCAGCCAACCAGATCAGTCTCCTGTCCAGATTAAGAAGCCGGAAGACAATAGCGAATATTGATTCGCTATTGTCACAAGTGGGTGGGTTCGGACATAGTGCTTTGCGCCCAACCTTTCTCAAGCCAATTAGAGCCTCAGACTCTAATCACGTGCTTGGAAAAGAAATCAAAAAAAAAAAAATCATAGGAACTTATGAGTCCGGCGCATCTCCGCATGCAAACTAGGAGGGTGGCACCCCTAATGAACTGGCTGCTCCTGCCTGCATCCAGCATCTGCATGGATATCCACCATTCCTGAGCTGCTCTGGTCTTGGGAGATATATGTGTTGGCTGTACCAAGGTCTCCTGGCACTTTTCCCGTACCGCCAGGACACTGAGCTGCAGAGTTATGGAGCAAAACTGTGCTTAGGGGACTGCCTCAAAAGGCAACTACCATATTACCCCAGCTTTCTCAAGCATGTCCAGATTGAGGGACATTCCAGTTACTTAGATACCCCACCTGGGCTTGAAGAGACAGGCACTTCTCCTGCAGATGCGGTATCCTAGTCTGAGATATATCCAGGACTTCCTTGGGTTCTCAACAACCCCAGAACCAGGGTGTTCACTTTTGATAGCACCCTGGGGGATATGGACAGCCCAAAGAGCAACACCAAAAACTGGTAGTGCTGATTCTCCACTGCAAAGTTCAGAAATCATTGGTGAGGCTGGAAAACTGGGATGGGCGGCGCATCCGTGATGTCAACGCAAAGAAGTCCTGGTGACAAAGAGGCCATGAAACACACAATCCCAAATTTGAGTTTGAGTTTTCAGGAACTTGAGACTCTTAGGGTCCAAGATGGGCCGATTGTCTCTGTTTGGCTTGTGAACTGTGATACTGGCAAAAGTGCAATGACCCCTTGAGACAGTAGTCTTTCCAGGCCTAGAAAATTAAATAAAATTTAAAATAATGGTATTTTTGTACTCCCTGTAAAATCCTTTTTCTTGGAGGACACAGCTTTTCTTCATGATGTATGGGTTCAATGTCACCTTCAGGAGAAGGACACTAGGTGAAACAGAATTAAAAGCAAGCCTAAGGAGGGGCCCCTCTGGTGGTGCCCAAACCCCCCCCCCCCCCCCATCAGTTAGTAGCCAGCAGTAAGAGGACAAGAACACAAAAACAGCCAAAAAAGGAGATTGAGCGGGTGCTGTGTCCTTCAATAAACTCAGAGAAAAATTATTTTTACTGTGAGTACAATGATCCCATTTTCATTCCGTTCATTGAAGGAGACAGTTTTTCTTCATGATGGATGGGAAGTCCAAAAGCAGTGCCAGAAAGAAGAAGGGTGTAGTGCCCTGTATTGAAGTGGTTAAAGTGTGACAGACGGACCAGGTAGCCACTTGGCAAACCTGAACAACAAAAGAAGAATGATGAAATGCCCAGGACACGCGGAGCACCCAGGCAAAATGCGCAGAAGCTGGGAACGGAGCTTCTTGGCCCAACAGGGCATAAGCCCAGATCACGTTTTGACAAAACCATATAGAAATAGTGGATGACGAAGCAGCATGACCTTGTCTAGGACCATAGGGAGTCAGCTCATAGGGAGGGAGCTGTAACACAAAAAAAATTGAAAAATAAAAATAAAATACAAAAGTTGCAGATGGGAGGTGGGGTGGTTTGTTTGGCCACCCCTTAGTCCCTGTTCACAAAGGTGCAATTTGGATTTGACAGTTACAAATCGCATGACAAACCACGGCCTATTTTAAGCAAAGGAACCATTCATATCGCTGCGCTTCATGCACTACTTTTTGATGATTTAATTGCAACTTGCATAGACTTCTGTTAAATGAAGTCGCAATGAAGTTGTCAGTGCAAATCGCACTGATGTGTGGCTTTGAAATCTCGCTAAAAGTAGCGCGATTTCAAAGCTGCACCTGTGTGAACCAGGACTTAAATGTGCTTTTAATTTACTTGCGCCTAGTGTCCTGCTCCCGAAGGTGGTAACATCAAAGCAGTTTTCTTCAATGAAGGAAGAGAAAACTGCTCTTCTCTGTGGATCTGAAGGCACTCGAGTGCATAAAGCATGAGGGGGAAAGCAGACAAATTCACAGCTGTATCCGCTGGACACCATGCTAGGAGGACCCAGTTGTCTGAGTCTATGGCATCATAAAGCCTTAGGTGCCAAATGAGTGGGGGCATCTTTTTACTGAGAAGGATTTGCCTCCAGGACTGGAGGGCTTGGGGTTTCAGTTCTTCTAAAACTGGGATGTGGGCTTTTACTTGAAGAACCTGGCTGGTTGCTTACAAAAGGAATTCCTGTTGGGTTCTGAAGACGTTACAGGATTCTGATCTGTAACCTTTAACCACATTTTAAGAGGTAAGAGTACTCTTCCTCAGTTTCACTTTCTGGATGTAGGTGTCCAAGGATGGTCAAAATAATCGTTCACACTCATAGGGCAGCCTCTCAATGCACTTCTTGCAGCCAACCAACACCTGAGACATAAGATCCTTCTCATGAGGATAGAGATAGTGCCCACTTATGAAAGAGGTCTTATAGAATCCTCCAGGGCCGCATCTGCCAAGAATTTTAGGGCTCCAAGAAAAATCAAGTTAGACTTACCGGTAACTTGTTTTCCAGGAGTCTTTCAGGACAGCACCTTGAGAGCGTGGCTCCACCCACTTGACAGGAAACACACCTCCACCAAACTTTAAAAGGAGGCTCCTTCCCACTTATCATCAGTAGTAGTAGAGAACCTCCGGCCCAAGCTGGAACACATAATCAGAATATGGTTAGTCACAGCATAGTAATTTAATACAATAAGGGCGGGTTGCTGCTGTCCTGAAAGACTCCTGGAAAACAAGTTACCGGTAAGTCTAACTTGATTTTTCCCTTAACGTCTTTCAGGACAGCACCTTGAGAGGATAACAGAGACTTACCCACTTAGGGAGGGACCACAGCCTGCAAGACCTTTCTGCCAAAAGCCTGTTCACTGGCTGACAGAAGATCCAGCCTGTAATGACGGACAAACGTAAGGTAACTTGACCACGTAGCCGCCCTACAAATCTGATCTGGGGTGGCACCAGCCATTTCTGCCCATGTAGTGGCCTGAGCCCTGGTAGAATGTGCTTTAATTCCCAGCGGGGGAGAGAGCCCCAACTGAGAGTAGGCTGCTAGAATAGCTGATTTAAGCCATCTAGCTATAGACCCCTTAGAAGCTTGTTGGCCCTTCTTTTTACCCGAAAAAAGTATAAATAGAGAATCCGAGGATCTAAAGTTACTTGTTACCTCCAGATACTGTAATAAAGTCCTTCTTACATCCAAATTGTGGAATTTGCCTTCTTTTCCCCCCGAAGGGTTAGAGCAAAAGGTTGGCAGGATGATCTCCTGCGACCTATTGTGTGCTGACGCTACCTTTGGCAAAAAACCCGGATCGGTTTTAAGTACAATCCTATCTGTGTAGATAGTTAAAAAGGGTCTCTTAACAGATAGGGCGTGCAGCTCACCAATTCTCCTTGCTGACGTTATTGCAACTAAGAACAAGGTCTTAAGAGTAAGATTCCTTAGAGAGATTCCTTGCAGTGGTTCAAAAGGTTCCTTTGTAAGGGCTTGCAGGACCACTGATAGATCCCAATTGGGAAAGTGCTTAGCCGGAGCTGGTCTAGATCTGGTAAGTGCCTTGAAAAATCTTATAACTTTAAGGGTGCTGACTGACAATCCCTTGTCTGCCCCCTCTTGAAGAAATTCCAAAATTGACACTAAATTTTTTACTTTTCTCTTAGTCAAATGACAAAAAGAGTTGAAGACCTTCCAATATTTAGCATAGATTTTTCTGGTCACTATCTTCCTACTGGAAAGTAAGGTAGTTACCAAGGGTTGTGACAGACCTTTGTTTCTTAACAACTGCTCCTCAGAAACCAGGCCGTGAGGCTTAGACTGGCCACTCCCGGATGCTGTATCGGACCCTGTAGGAGCAGGTCCTGCCGGAGAGGCAGCCGCCAAAATGGTTTGACTGCCATCTGTAGAATGGTGGAAAACCAGGCCCTCTTTGGCCAAAATGGAGTAATTAAGATTACTGCCACCTTCTCCCTCTGTATCTTCCTTAACACCAACGGGATAAGTTGGAAAGGAGGAAATGCGTAACCCAGATGGAAGATCCAGGGCTGGATTAACGCATCTGTCCCCTGGGCCTTGTCGTTTCTGTGAATAGAGAAAAATACTGGGAGTTGTGTATTTTCCTGTGACGCAAATAGGTCTATTTGCGGTTGACCCCAGGCCCTGGTAATCATTACAAAGATTTCCGGATTCAGGCTCCATTCTGACTCCTGAATCCGCCTTCTGCTTAGATAATCTGCCACTACATTTAAGGTGCCTTTGAGGTGGACTGCTGATAAGGACCGAACATGCTTTTCTGCCCAAACCAGGATCTTTGAAGCTAGCAACTGAAGTGTTTTGCTTCTTGTACCCCCCTGTTTGTTTAGGTAGGCTATGGTAGTGGCGTTGTCTGAGAGGACCCGGACATGAGAACCTTGAAGGATAGGAGAGAAGGCATCTAAAGCTAAGGCGACTGCCTTTAGTTCCCTCCAATTTGAGGACCTCTTTGCCTCTGTCCGAGACCACATTCCTTGCGCGAAGTCTTGGTCTAAGTGAGCTCCCCAACCCCATACACTGGCATCTGTCGTTACCACTTTTTCTATTGGAAATGACCAGAGCAGGCCTTCTGACAGATTCTCCTGACTTCTCCACCACCAAAGTGATCTCTTGACTTTGGTGGGTATCTTTACTTTTGCTTCCAGAGATTCTGACCTGTGATTCCATATTCTCAGGAGAAAGCTCTGGAGAGGCCTGAAATGTAACCTTGCCCATTGAATGGCTGGTATGGTTGCGGTTAGGGTTCCTAGGGATGACATCACTTGTCGGACTGATAATTGCTGGCTTGCCTGCAAGGACGCTACCACCTTCTGGACTTTCCCCTTCTTCTCTTCTGGGAGAAAAATCTTTTGTTCCCTTGAACAGATCTGATACCCCAGGAATAGTATTTTCTGGGCTGGAACGAAATTTGACTTCTGCATATTTATGATCCAACCCAGGGTTTCTAGATGACCTCGGGTCTTTCCGAGGTTGTCTAGCAGTCTTTCCCTGGAGGGGGCAAAAAGGAGTAGGTCGTCCAAGTACGGAACTACCGCAATCCCCTGCATGCGAAGAGGTGCAAGCGCTTCTGCCATTATTTTTGTGAATATTCGTGGGGCAGAAGACAGGCCAAAGGGGAGGGCCCTGAATTGCAAGTGCAGAACCTCTTTTCCCAAATTTATCGCCAATCTTAGGAATCTTTGGGACTGCGGGGCTATAGGGATATGCAGATAGGCATCTCGAAGGTCTATTGATGCCATAAAGCATTCCCTCGTCAATAGATTCTTGACCGTGAAGATGGAGTCCATACGAAACCTTTTGTATTGGACTGATCTGTTCAGCGGTTTCAGGTTTAGGATTAACCGAAAATCTCCGGATGGTTTCTTTATCAGGAATATACGGGAATAAAATCCCTGATAAAGCTCCCCCTGTGGGACGTAAGTCATAACCCCCTGATCTATCAGATCCTTTAATAGGCTCTTCATTGCCAGGGATTTTGTTACATCTCTTGGAAGATTTGTCACCAAGTACCTTTCTAGGGGGAGATCTGAAAATTCTATATTGTAACCCTGGGCTAGCATATTCAGAATGTACTGGTTTTCTGTTATGCTTGCCCAATAGGGGAGAAAGTCTTGTAGTCTACCCCCTACCTGTAACCGACTGTCATTGCGTCTTGCTGGCTGACGCAGGAGGATGGAAAAGGACATTTCCTCTGCCCTTACCCCTCTGCCCTGACCAGCTTTTCTTTTTCTCTTGAGACTTGTTCTGTTCCTGAGCCCTTTGAGGACGAAAAAACCGTTTGACTGGTTGTTTCTTCTTTTTGACAGGAAAAGATTTCTTTTTATCTGCAGTCCTGTCCAGAACTGAATCCAAATCAGGGCCGAACAGTAAGTCTCCTAGAAAAGGGACCCCGCATAATTTGTTTTTAGATGCTGTGTCCCCTTGCCAAGTCTTTAGCCATAAAGCCCGTCTAACCGAATTAGCAAGGGCTGCCGCCTTAGCTGTCATCCTGATAGACTCTGCTGAGGCATCAGAGACATAGGCTACGGCTGCTGAGAGGGTAGAAAAGGAGTCAAGGATTTCTTGCTTAGGGGAATCTGCTATTATATGAGCTTTAAGCTGATTTACCCAATACTCCAAGTTCGTGGAGATGCAAGTAGTTGCCATTGCTGGCTTAAGGTTGCCCATAATGGATTGCCAAGTCCGCTTGAGCTGTTGATCCATTTTTTTATCCATGGGGTCTTTTAAGATCCCCATGTCCTCAAATGCTAGATCAGTAGATCTTGACACCTGAGAAAAGGCTGCATCAAGTTTTGGAACCTTATTCCAAAGAGCTGCTGGGTCTTCATCAAAAGGGAACCTTCTCTTATGAGCCCTAGAGAAAAATGGTTTCCTATCAGGGTCAGCCCATTCTTTTCTGATTGTTTCAGAAATCACTGCATGGACTGGAAAGGTACGGGACTTAGACTCACTAAGCCCTGCATACATCTTGTCATGTAAAGACATCTCCTTATGCTCTTCCTCAAGGCCTAGAGTAGCATAAATAGCCTTTAAAAGGCCATCCACCTGATCCAAAGACAATTTATACTTGGAAGACATATTTTCCAGCTCATCACTATCCTCATTCGATTCATTAGAATGGGATGGGGAAAGCCCTTCCCGGTTCAGAGGACCCATTTCCGCCTCTACTGCCGGGACTAACAGTGAGCCTTGAGAGGACTGTGAGGTAGTGGGCTGACTTGCAGATGGATAGGTGAGTGAGGATCTGAAGGATTGAATGGTAGCATCCAATTCCTTTTTGGCAGATGCGATTAGATCACTGCATGCGGAAGTGGTTTCTTCCCTCACCAAGGAGTCAATACATGCTTGACATAAAGCCTTTTTCCAGCCTTCATTTAACTTAATTTTGCATGAAGGACATTTCTTTCTAATCCCAGGGTCAGAGCTCTTGGCCTGCCATGATAAGGGAAAAAAGAGAGAGAAAAAAGACAAACCATCTTTTAGAGTCAGCCTGATTACTCAAGGTTGCTCACCACAGGTGCACAGTGAGAAAAGCTATCAGACTCATGTGCCCTGACAGGCCCCTCCGCCACCAGGGGGAAAAAATACCCTCAAACTTCACTAACATTTAGAGAGAAGAGGGCTAGAGAGAGACCCCACAGTAAAGCTGAGCAGAAACTACAGTCTGCTCCTTACCTGGGCCTTGCTGGTGCCTGTGCCTGTTCCACTCGCTGCGGTTCCTGAATCCATGCTGAGGCAGCAGCGTGATGCCTGTGGCGAAAACGCCGGTTCCGGACTCCAATAGCACCTGTGCGCCGGACCGGAACCGGCAATAAATAGGCACCAGACCTATTCCTCCCTCCTCCCCCTGCGCTTCCGGCGGAAATGACGCCTGGCGCCTGCTCCATGGATGCCGCCCCACTTCCGGATACCTCACATCCGGCGGATGCAGTCCTCTGACTGCCCTTCCCAAGATGGCGGCGGCGTCAGGGAAAAAACATGTGCAGGCAAGAAAAAAACAAACAGAAATGCCTGACATGCCTGACGCCCCTGCCTGGGAGCAGCAATACCCGGAGCAGTCCTGGCTCTCCCCGAGCACTGACGAGGGAGAAGGAGCCCATCCACCCGGCACCCGTAAGCCTGTGGAAAATGGGAGGAATCGGCTCTCCTGAGGTAGGTAAAAATAGTGGAGTAGGGAGCCTGTTCTCTCAGGACAGAACCTTGAGAGCTCCAAACTCCCACATGTGTTCCCGCCGGAGGAAACACATAAACTGATGATAAGTGGGAAGGAGCCTCCTTTTAAAGTTTGGTGGAGGTGTGTTTCCTGTCAAGTGGGTGGAGCCACGCTCTCAAGGTGCTGTCCTGAAAGACGTTAAGGGAAAAAAATCTTCCAGTAGTTGCCAAATAGCAGGATCTTTCACATCAGGTTCTCTGGAACAGAACATTTGCTTTGCACAGACCTTAAGGGCTTGGCACACTCCCACAGCAGGCTGCAAAGCCACAACCACTAATGGGAAGGACACCTTAAAGAGGGCTTCCAACCTCTAATCCAAGGCGTCATTAAAGAACAGGACATCGCCCACTTGGAACGTCAGGGTTTTATTTAAAAAAGTTGAGTCAACAGTTGACAAACCCTGTTTATTACAGAACCAGAACACATCACATCCTGCAAGTAAGTTTGCACTGGAAAGGATTTGGGGATTTTAAGAAAATGATGACTCATGTGATTGGGCATGTAGTTGCCATCATCCCCTTTATAATGAAGAAGAGGACTTAGGGATTTTTGTGGTGGCTGCAAGGAGTGAACACCAGGGGACTGTACAGGAAGAAGATGCATCTGCAACTCTCATTTTGGCAAATAAGAAATAACTACTAAACTAATAAACTTAGTTGGTAATCTCGATCTACTGTAATTTGGGCAATACTGCATCAGCTGATACTGACCATTTTGAAAAAATTGTTATTTCAAAAAAGTGACATCACTGCACTGCAGTAATGTAATATCTTGTGCAAATAGTTAAATCCAGACATGCAATTGTGTCTAAATTCAACATTTTTCTGTATAACAAAAATTCTTCCACTAGTTGTCTTCAATAAAACTTTCTTACCTTTAAGTCACGATTCTTAAGTACACCCATATAGCAAACAATCTATATTGAGTCCTAGTTCAGCAAAGTGAATTTGGAATGTTTGCTAGGGGTAAATGGCTTAAAAGTATGTCAGTACACACCCTCCCCCTTTTTGATACAGAGTGGCTAAAACCCCCCATCAGGCTTTGTTTTCTATCTGTATCCCATTGGGAAGCTTTCACTTTGCTTTCTGTCCTGTAGACACAAATGGAAGTGAAGGGAAAAAAAAAAAAAAAATCAAATAAGGGGCCACATTGAAAGATTTCCCCCACTATTCCTGTTCTGATAGGCAGTAAGTATATTGCGTGGAAGACCAAAAAGATGGGCAGAAACATCCAAAGGTGGGGGAAGAACAGAGCTGAATATAAAGGGAAGGGAATCTTTCTACAAGAAGGTCCCAAAAGAAACCAGTGCTTTGTTTACCTTCAGGAACGGCTTCCTCTTTAACTATCGGCTTAGCAGGAGCAGGAGCGCTGACAGGTGTTGGAGCTACAGATGGAGGGAAGGCTCTGTCCTGCCTCTTAAACTTGAACTTCTTCAAATATGGAACTTCATGGAACTCCTGGATTAATAATGCAGTAAAAAAACAAAAATGAGAATTCTATAATCCATATCTCTAAATAAGGAGTCAAGTTACAACCCTCCCCCTTACCTTTGGAGTAACCCAATCCTTTCTATTGGGGATTTGTGTTTTAGCAACACATTTGGTCCAGGCACTGATGTCCCCTGTACAGTAATAAGCATCAGTCTTGAAGACAAGCTGTCCCTGACATTCCTCGCAAGGAAGAAGAGCACCAAAAGCCATGCCGTCTGATACTCTGTCCAGGATCTGCAGCAAAAGAAAGGGGAAGGTTGGTCTTATGGGGAGGTTTTAAAAAAAAAAAAACTTCAAGATTTTCAAAAGCATTAACAGAAGCATTAGGATTATGCATTAATAAAAGGAAATTAATTTGCAACATTTCCCTTTCATATGAACAGCAATGCACAACTACAGCAGCTTGTAACACACCTGTAGGTGTACAAGGTCCCCCTAGATGTGCAAGTTTCTTTTTTGCCACTAGATTAACCCTTTCGCTGCCACTCATTTTTTGGAACACATTTAAAAAAATCATTTTAGGCCTGAAGATTAGCCAAAATCACCAAACAATATACATTTTATGAAAGCAGACACCCTACATAATAAGAGTGGTAGGTCCACTTTTTTTATGCTTCCACCAACAGTTTATCAAGGTGAAAATTTTCAAAGTTAATTTTAGGGCACAAAATACAATATATTATTCAATTTGAGGAGGTTGCATCCAGTAAATAGATACCAAACGAGTCAAGCTTTAAAATTGTACACACCTGTTATGACGACAAACTTCGGTACCCTAAATTTTCCATAAGCAACATTTGAAAAACCTCTACAGGTCTTCATTTTAGAGTGAACTGTATATAATGGCCCTAGAATTATTGCTTTTAATGCCGCATGTGTGGAGATATGCAACATGTTTACCGCAAGTGGCATTTATAGTATGCATGTGCCCCTGACAGTTGTGTTTGCAATCACATGTGCGTGTACAGGCAGGCTCAAAAAATTTTTTTTGGGAGGGGGGTACACAAAGTCCTCTTGTGATAAAAAATTCCTTGTTACAGGTTCTTTTTAATGTGGAATCCAGGGTCTTTGGGACCCCCTGAGGTCTCATCTGTCCTCCATTAACAAAGCATCCCCTATTTGAGAACATTTCTTTGTGATCAACCGGTTCTCTTTTAGAACTGTTGGGAATTTTGCAAACTTTCAACAAGAAAAATAAAAATAAAATTAGGTTGGCAGCAATGATATTTTTCACATTATGCTATGTGAATAGGAACGTGTAACAAGGTGGGGATTATTCTAATTTGGCTAAAAGAGTGGAAAGACACTGCAATTTCACATTAGTCATTCAGTATACTTACATTGGTTTCTCCAGACGGCACCTGCTGTTTGTTGGCTATAAGCAGCTCTTTAAGATCGTTGGTGCTGCACACTTTCTTCAGTTCATCTTTTATACTCCAGACAAGCTCTGTCTGTTCCTGTGTCAAGGCAAAAATAAAATGAGGGCTCAATATACATAATTAAAAACATAAAAGTTGCTTTCATAAAACAGCTAACCATTGAACACTGCCTGCAAAATTCCAGCATTTGTAGTTGGTTCAGGGGAGGATACAGATTGAGTATTCCAAACTACTTTGCACAATTTGTCTTTATGGACACAAAAGGCATTAGTGAGAAAAGTTGGAAATTTTGCTCAATGTGAACACAACATAACTGCCATTTTCCTAGCACCATTTTAAAAAGGAGAAATGTGATGGTTTTCCATGGTTTTTATCAATAGGCCCGATTCTAGGAATCATCAAAGTCTCTTGTATGTGTTAATGTTTGCCTATCCGATTACTTCAAAAACCTTAAAAGTATTAAATATAGTTTGTCTGGGTGATACGGCTTTTGTTGCAATTCTGGCACCTGCCCACAGCAGCGTTGGTGTATGTCTTCCCTCCTCTACACTGGGTCATTCACAAAATACATGGCCAAAGCTTGGTCACAGGCTGCACCTAGGAATGGCCAAATGGTCCGGACCACATCCAAACAAGCAAGGGAAATTTCCTTTTGGTGAACTGGAGCTGGACAGAACAGAAAAACCATTTCCTGGTTGTGGTAAAAAGCCTAACTACTATAGGCAACAAGGAAGTCCTGTGACATCACCTTGTCACTATACAGAACCAGAAAAGATTTTATATACCGTATTTATCGGTTATAACACGCACTTTTTTTCCCCTTAAAATCAGGGGAAAGTCGCAGGTGCGTGTTATACGCCGATCCCGAGCTGTCCAAAATTCAAAATCGCGGACCGCGATTTGAAAATGGTGCCGCCGGAGCCGAAGTACACAGAGTCGGTCCTCGGCTCTTTCCGGCGGCTCTCGTTTACTTTCGGCTCCACTCGTAGTCCCGAGCAGAGCTATCCGAACCTACTCGGATAGCTCCGCTCGGGACTACGAGTGGAGCCGAAAGTAAACGACCGCCGGAAAGAGCCGAGGAACGGCTCTGTGTACTTCGGCTCCGGCGGCACCATTTTCAAATCGCGGACCGCGATTTTGAAGCCCTGGAAGCAGGGACAGGGGATCCCAGGCTGCACTGGGGCAAGGCTGCACTGGGGAAGGCTGCACTGAAGGGCATTTAAATGTAAGTTTTTTTCCCTTCCACTTCCCTCCTAAAAAGTTTTTTTCCCTTCAACTTCCCTCCTAAGAAGTTTTTTTTCCTTCAACTTCCCTCCTAAATTGGGGTGCGTGTTATACGCCGATAAATACGGTATATTATATATATATATATATATATATATATATATATATATATATATATATATATATATATATATACATACATACATATATATATACACACATATACATACATATACACACACACACACACACACATACATTCCACATTAATAATTATGCTACCAAAATTAGTGTGTGCTCTAAACTGCCTCCAGAATAGTTTCGTTTTCTTCTTTGTGGAGGCTGCCATTTTGCTGAAGCCCAGAGCCCCTGAGCAGCATTCAATATTCAGGCTGTTAACAGATCGGCCTCTATTGGATCTGATTCACACCACAATGCCAAAATGTAGAGCAACTGAGCATGTGCAGAGCAGGGTGAGACAGGATTTTAACCACTTAAGGACCAGAAGGATTTCCCCTCTTAATGACCAGGCCATTTGTTTGTGGTTACGGCACTTTAACTGACAATTGCACGGTCATGCGACTCTATATGCAAACAAAAATTGATGTCCTTTTTTTTCCCCACAAATAGAGCTTTCCTTTGGAGGTATTTGATCACGTCTGCGGTTTTTCTTTTTTGTGCTATAAACAAAAAAAAAAGCGACAATTTTGATACAAGACCCCAAATCCCTCCAAATTATCCCTGTGCTTGCTTCTTAGCCGCATTGGTTTTTATCCGACCGGGGTGAAGAGGTTCACGGCCTGGGTGCACGTGAATTCATCACGTGCACTGACGGGCCGGACATTTATCAGCAGCGGCCAGGTGCTGCCCGCAGGTTGCCGACCCCTGCACTAGAGCATCCACCGTTTCCATTTCCACTTCCTTTTTCAGCAGGGGGTCAACCACAAGTTAGTAAAATTTCCTCATGGATTTTGACCAGTCATCCTTGGTTTGGCACAGTAATGTCCGGTTCAATACAAACAATGCATGTATGCATTTAAATTTGAAAGTATGTAAAATGGATCAAATGATAAATACGTTTAATTCTCATGTAATGGTTAGGTTCTGAATATAATGCCATATGACTTGCAGAAAACATCACCAATCTTTCTCAAAAAAACAGACTATAACTGTGGTTCTTTGAAAGCAAGAGCAGCGGTGGGGAGATGCTTCCTTGATGCCGTTATTGCAGGAAAGAGCGTGGAGCATGTGCAACACTCCACATCAGGCAATGTCAGCACAGTTCCATGGCATTAACCCCTTCCATGGTGAAAACCAGCATGAAAACAAGCAATTTTTAAAGTCACCTATGTATTTGAGGTTGCTCCCATTGCTTAAACTGACTTAGCTTTATTACAAAAGCGAGTCTTCAGAGACAAGACAAGCAATAGCTGTAGCTCTAGATCCAAGAAGCACTTTGAAGCTAACATTTTACTAGAATGGCTTCTAAAAACTGCCCTACGCAAAACTCAGTGCTCAAAAGGTCCTTTGCAGGCTATCCCCACAATGTCCAGTGGGGCCTAGACACTGCCTTCCAAAAGCCTGGCTGAGAATGGCCACCCAGAGATTTGGAATGGAATAGAAGCACTCTAGCTGTGATGTTGGGAAGAGTCTTGACTGAAGAAAAAAAAAAAAAAAAAAAAAGAAGTGCTAGCAAAAATAATTACTCTCTCCAGCTGAACAGCATCCCATCAATATTTTTAGGACAATAGGAAAAAAAAAAAATTGAGGCAAGCATGTAGTACAGCCATGGCCAAAAGTTTTGAGACCGACACAAATATTAATTTTCACAAAGTCTGCTGCCTCAGTTTTTATGATGGCAATTTGCATATACTCCAGAATGTTATGAAGAGTGATGAGATGAATTGCATTTAATTGCAAAGTCCCTCTTTGCCATAAAATGGACTTAATCCCATAAAAAAACAGTTCCACTGCATTTGTGAAGAGGGCTTCAAGGGGCCCAAGTCCAGCAAGTGCCAGGACCAGCTTCTACAGTTGATTCAGCTGCTGAATGGGGGCAACATCAGTGCAGAGCTTGCTCAGGAATGGCAGCAGGCAGGTGCGAGTACATTTGCACGCACAGTGAGGGGGCAGAGCTTCCAGCGTGTGTGCGTCACTTCCGGTTTTGGGGCCGTGGAACGCGAATCGTCCCGGACTTACTGGTTTTAAATGCAGTTTTGTACATTGGCAAACTGAGTACATATACAACCATTAAACAAAAAAAACAAAAAAAAAGGTTTAAAAAACGGTATTAGTTAGGCTATGGAAGCAATCTTTTCTCTGCATGTGGATGAGACGGAGAGGCTGAGCTTTTAGGGAGCAAGGAGAGGAAAGTCACAGGAGCTGGGATTTGCTATACAGTGACATATACTGTGTGACGGTATAATACCCCCTCGAGGGGCGAGTGTTTCTGGTGAGTGCAGCACCATATGAAGCACAAGCATATAATTATGAAAAGCATATTATTTGTGCATTCACTAAGGACTGTGTTTTTTGGTTTAAATTTTTAAAAATTGACCAATTGCTAATCTGAGAGCACCAGTCACATTAATATAGATCACTGTTCACCAATTCGCATAAATTTAAAAGTTAATTTTGGGTTGATATTTTATGAATGTTTATAAATTTACTATTTTTATATTTTTTTCACCTCTAAGGCAGAGGAACCTTTAACCCACTTCAATCCCGGAAGATTTTACCCCCTTCCTGATCACAGCACTTTACAATTTAGCACTGCGTTGCTTTAACTGATAATTGTGCTGTTGTGCGACAATGTACCCAAACTAAATTTTGCTTCCTTTTTTTCCCACAAATAGCTTGCTTTTGGTGGTATTTGATCACCTCTGCGGTTTTTAGTTTTTGCGCTATAAACAAAAAAAGACTGACAATTTTGAAAAAATAAGACTTTTGTTTTACTTTCTGCTATAATAAAATATCCCCAAAGTGTGTGTGTGTGTGTGTGTGTGTGTGTGTGTGTGTGTGTGTGTGTGTGTGTGTGTGTGTGTGTGTGTGTGTGTGTGTGTATGTATGTATGTATGTATGTATGTATGTATATATATATATATATATATATATATATATATATATATATATATATATATATATATATATATATACACATACATACATATACACACATACACATATACATAAGTCTTCCTCAGTTTAAGCTGATATGTATTCTACATTTTTTTTTTCGCAATAAGTGTATATTGATTGGTTTGCGCAAAAGCTATAGCGTCTAGGGAATAGATTTATGGCATTTTTATAATTTTTTTTTTTTATTAGTAATGGCGGTGATCTGCGATTTTTATCGGGACTGCGACATTGCGGCAGATAGATCGGACACTTTTCACACTATTTTGGGACCATTGACCTTTATACAGCAATCAGAGCTAAAAATAGCCACTGATTACTGTAGAAATGTCACTGGCAGGGAAGGGGTTAAACACTAGGGGGCAATAAAGGAGTTAAGTGTGTTCCCTCAACATGTTCTAACTGTAGGGGGGATGGGCTACCCCTGACACGACAGAGATCGATGTTCCCGATGACAGGGAACAGAAGATCTCTGTCATGTTACTAGGCAGAACAGGGAAATGCCTTGTTACATAGGTAGTTCCCTGTTCTGCCTCTCTTCGCCGTGATCACGGGCCGCTGGTGGACAATGAGTCCGCGGGACCCACAGGCACACTCCAACGGCGGCGCTATTCTGCTATTGTGGACTGACGTACAGGTACATCAGTTTGTGCAGGAGTGCCATTCTGCTGACGTATATCAGCGTGAGCGTTCCGCAATCGGTTAATATATCTTAGGATTAAATTACAATCTATTCAAAGTTAATCACTTGCTTATATCAAGGATTGAGAGCACCAGTCACTTTAAATTTTCATTGGTTACACTATGCTTAAGGTCAATTAAATTTTATTACACTAGGCTAGAGGCCCATATATTCCATTTTTGTTTCTGGGTCATTAAAAAGTATGTGGACTAAAGCCTGGTACACATGATCAGATCAGACAAATTTTCATCAGTTTTTTGTTGCATGCTCGTCTCATATTGAAAGCGAAGAGGTTACTCAACATAAGAAAATTTTCGTACAACAGAATTCAATGTCAGCAGTGAAGTAATGTGTTGAATTGTTTTGTATGTGTTTTGTTTGACCATGCGTAGTCTAGCTCTTACGATTTTTTTTGCGGCTGAAAATGTGCTAATTAAACAAAATCGTACGTTGTGTTCACATTACACAAAAATTTTAGAGCCTGCACATCCAGTTTATGTCATCCGAAACTTTGTAAATCGGCTGTGGAAAGCACCATACTAATGGTCAGAAAAATTGTCAGATCGTTCATCGGACAAAATTTTACTGCTGATTTTCTGATCGTGTGTACGGGCCTTTAGGGCACTTAACTTTGTAAAAAGGACATATTCACCCATAACAGAACAGCACCACACCTACTTTAACCCATTCCTCACAGTGCAGCAAAGACTTTCAGAGGATGGCCTGGTGTCAAGAAGGGCCGCAAAGAAGCCATCTCTCTCCAGGAAAAACATCAGGGTCAGACTGATATTCTGCAAAAGGTACAGGGATTGGACTGCTGATGACTGGGGTAAAGTCATTTTCTCTAATGAATATCCTTTGCTGTTTGGGGCATCCAGAAAAAAAAAAAAAAACCTTGTCCGGAGAAGAAAGGTGAGCGCTACCATCAGTCGTCATGCCAAAAGTAAAGCATCCTGAGACCATTCATGTGTGGGGTTGCTTCTCAGCCAAGGGAGTGGGCTCACTCACAATTTTACATAAGAACACAGCTATGAAAAAAGAATGATACAAAAACATCCTCCGAGAGGAACTTCTCCCAACCATCCAAGAACAGTTTGGGGACAAACAATACCTTTTACAGCATGATGGAGCATCTTGCCAAAAGGCAAAAGTGATAACCAAGTGGCTTGGGAAACAAAAACATCAAAATGTTGTGTCCATGGCCAGGAAACTCCCCAGACCTTAATCCCATTGAGAACTTTTGGTCAATCCTCAAGAGATGGGTGAAGAAAAAAAAAAAAAAAAAAAACACACAAATTCTCAAACTCCAAGCATTGATTATGCAAGAATGGGCTTTCATCAATCAGAATGTGGTCCAGAAAAAAAGGGTCAACATTGCAAATCTCTGCATACATTTAATGTAATTGTCAATAAAATCCTTTGACACTTATGAAATGCTCGTAATTGTACTTCAGTATACCATAGTAACATCTGACAAAAAAAGATCTAAAAACACTGAGGCAGCAGACTTTTTGTGAAAATTTATATTTTTGTGTTATTCTCAAAACTTTTGGCCACAGTTATAAGAGGAGTTATCTTGGGTTATCATAGTGGTTTTTTTTTTTTTGGTTTTTTTTTTTGCAGGCGCCTAATCCTCCAGTAAGCAGCCATATAGCCCAAATGTAAAAGATTACCTGTGTCTCTTGACAAGAAGAAATTACCATCACCCTATAAGAATAACAAATGCAAGTTTGACCTATAGGTAATTATTTTACCTTTAGCAGCTTTTCAAGCTTAGATTCCTTTTCCTTTTCTTTTTTTAGTTTCTTCTTGGACATAGCAGATCCATCCAGCTCATCCCCTTTCCTCTTCCTATCAAGAAAAACAAACAAATGTATTTTCCTTTTCAAAATTAAGTCCAAACAGTGGTTGTAAAAGCAATTTTTTTTTTTTTTTAACAAACATGTCTATATTTGCTCTGTGCAATCCTCTTCTCAGGTCCCCTGCCGGCGCTCCTGGCACCTTTCTTGCTTGTCCCTCCAATAGGAAACTCCTGAGCCCTGTTGCTACGTCCATTGACAAAGACAGCAGGCCTTGGCTCCGCCTCCCTGTCACAGGAATTGACAGAAGCAGGAGCCAACGGCACACGCTGCTATCAATCTGCCCAAAGAGGAGGGAGACAGCGGCAAGAGCTGCTGCTCTCGTGCATGTCGCTGGATCGAACTCAGCTAAGAAAAAGAAGAGGATCCTGCAGCAGAGAAGGTTTTTTACTTTAATGCATATAATGCATTTAGGTAAAAAACCCTGAGACTTTAGAACCACTTTAAAGTTCACATTTACACCTATTATTTGGACTGAGTATGTGTGGTTCTTGGAAAAATCCCTTAGCAGATATTAAAAGAGAAGTATGGCCAAAGATTTGTGCAGCAGTGAGACGTTAGGTCACTGATGTGGCGGATCTCTAAAATCTCAGAACTGTATGGACAGGAATAAAATCCTTTAGCAGTAGAGAAGAAAAAAACAAAAAACACCTCAGCTTGGGTTATAAGTTTTTAATCAGTGTATTTAGATCAGAGATTCTCAAACTGTGTGCCGCATGAGATTTGCAGGTGTGCCGTGGGAGTTTTAAAAATATTTAAAATTGCTAGCGTTTTGAAACCTTGAACATATCAAAAACTTAAATGGTAAATCAATGTCGCAAAAATTAAAAGTAAAATATATAAAAATGCAATCTGTCAGTCTGTCATTCATTGGTTGCTATCGTAACGCGTGACTTGTGCGAGATCTCGGGAGAACTCGATCGCTCTAATTATATTATAATAGAGACCGTTCCATTCCAATTTTAAAGCTTACAAATAAAGTTTGTTTAGCGATGGAGAAATACTTAATCAAGTCTGGAACTCTGAAAGAGATATGATTAAATGAAAAGCAAGCGAAAGTACAAAGAAGATTACAAATCGCTTCAAATCTGATTTGCTCTCGAAAGCAGGCACATCCTTCACAATAAAATTTTAAATTAAATATATATGTAAAAATAAATAAGTTCTTCACCACAAAAAAATTGCTAAATCTTTTCAGGTGTGCCATGAAAATGTTTTGATCTTTTTGGTGCGCCGCAAGACCAAAAAGTTTGAGAAACACTGATTTGGATGCTTGCTTGGAGTCCAGCTTTAATGCTGGAAATTTGACAGATCATACAAGCACTGGGCCTTAACTTGTGATGTGTAAAATGGATCCCATCTGCACCACATCCCTAATTAGTATATCTGCTTGAGAAGCTGTGAAGCCTGTTATCTCTCAAAATGGATATTTTCTACCCTCCAGAGTGGAACATTACAAGGCATTAGTGCCTCAATGGCCAATTATTACAGTCATTAATCAGAACTACTGTCAACACCTTATTGAAGTGATGAAATGAAGCAGCTGGCCTGTCATAAAGCTGGGAAAATAAAACACATAAATAGAGGGGGGCAGCACTGACCAACCTGGGGAGGAAAAGTCCACAATCTCCATAAACTGCACAGCAGAACCTTCCAACCATTCACAAGCCTGAAACTATCTCCTGCAGCAAACCATGTACTAACAGTAAGTCTTGGGTAATGTAATTGGATTTTCAGCAGAAATATTTTTATAAGCTATAGAGGCGAAGTCTGGGTATATATTGTCATATTATCATCTCGGTTGCCAGAATTTGACTTTATAAGCAGAACGAAGCCCTCCAGCATCACGCTGTCACCACTGACAGGGCTGCCATCTTCACCTAGTCTTCCTTCCAGGTTGGCGGGCGCACAGGAGCCACTGTTCATGGCGCGGGCATGCCATTCCTTCAGAGCACATGCGCCAGTGACGTCACCAGCCCATTCACAAGTAAATTTCTCCTAAACGGTGCACAGCCTTTAAGAGATATTTACTTATTCTAGGCTTAACTATAGGTAAAAATCAACCATAGGAGTTTACTTCCCCTTTAAGACTCCTTTCACACTGACAGCGCCCGCCATTAGCGCTAAAGTGCTGCTCGTGTTAGCGGCATATTTGCAGTGCTTTTCGGCCGCTAGCGGGGTGGTTTTAACCCCCCAGAAAAGGGTTAAAAATCCAGTTTTGCAGCGCTTTCAAGGCACTTTGGAAGCGCTGCCCATTCATTGCAATGGGCCACTAAATACGGCACTTCAAACCCTCCCCAAAGATGCTGCTTCCAGGTCTGTTGGTAATGTCCCTCAAGCGCACCGCACGAGTGTGAAAAGTCACACTGTAGTGAATAGGAGGTGGTTTTCAGGCACTTAGCAGAGGCCATTTCTAGCGCTAAAGTGGCTGAAAACCACGCAGTGTGAAAGGGGTCTAAAAGAAAAATAAACTATGGGCAAAGGAAAAATCAAATAGTCAGTCCCCGGGTTACAAGCAAGATAGGATCTGTAGGTTTGTTCTTAAGTTGAATTTGTATGCAAGTTGGAACAGATACAGTTTAAGTGCAACGCCAGCCAAAAAAATATTTTTGTTTTTTGGATAGCATAGGAAAGGGGTTAGCACCCCTGTAATGTTTGTTTTGCTGTCTGTGACCCTGTTCAGGAGATTTCACCTCACTTTCTGTCACTGTGACAAATGAAATTTCCCTTCCTTGGGGTAGATTTCCTCTCACTTCCTGTGGTCTCCATCCGTTTGTAAGTAGGAGTCATAGGTAAGTCGGATGTATGTAACTCAGGGACTGCCTATATAGGTCATCATCTAGGGCAGTGCTTCTCAACTCCAGTCCTCAAGGTGCACCAACAGGTCATGTTTTCAGGATTTCCACTATTTTGCACAGGTGATTTGATCAGTTTCACTGCCTTAGTAATTACCACAGCTGTTTCATTTGAAGGAAATCCTGAAAACATGACCTGCTGGTGCGCCTTGAGGACTGGAGTTGAAAAACACTGATCTAGGATACTGGTCACTGGCGCGTGTGTGTGCCACAGTACTCTTGTGGTCGGCAGACCGTTTTCAGTCATGCCCAATCAACAGAAGGCTGCCGGACCTGCTGCAGTACACATGGGCTGAATGTACTAGGCTTAAGCCAGACCTAAAGCTCTGTAATCAGCAAAACTTGAGGGGGGGGGGGGGGGGGGAGGCAGAATACTAATCTGCTAGCTCTTGGATTACATTTTTACCATTTCGACTCAAATTACTTTTTTTTTCCTTCTCATTGTTCAGTTCCTGATGGAAAAGCATGTTGCCCTGTAACATTAGATGTGTTGAACAAGGGGCCACCGCCCCCTTTGGCGCATGGCTCCTAAACACTGCAGCTGGATAGGAGACAGCGGATTTCACAGCAAGAAGCCAACTTCGGCTCTCATAACGAAAAATGCAGAGGGAGGGGAGGTATGTCAGTTTCCTGTCCCTCTGCATTCCTCTTGCCAGTGTTTGTATCAGGCAAGTGCTTGGAACCAGAGACAGGCATTCGCTATCAAAGCGGCCATCTCCTTGCTAGGAGCAATGCCATGTCAAGCTAGGACACCCCATGACATCCCAGCTAGTGTTACAGGGCACTTAGGAAGGTAGCAAAAAGAGGGAAATGTTAAAAACACCTCTCACACCTGTTCACCCGATATGGACCAGAGCAATTTTTACAAATTTTGCTATGGACCTATTAAGCAATAACTTTGTCATTGCCTAAAGTGGTATTAAACCCAAAAGCAAACATATTGCAGCTTACCAATTCATTGAGGTGGTGGCTGCATTTGTTTTCTTTAGGCTTTATTTCCTTTACATTTTACTTGGTGATCAAAGGAATCACTTGACTAACAAAAGAAAGCTTCCCTGCAGATGTAGCAGTTACAGCATTGGTGCTCAACCTGTGGCCCTCCAGCTGTTGCAGAACTACAAGTCACATCATGCCTCTGCCTTTAAGTCACGCTTGTAACGGTCAGCCTTGCAAAGCCTCATGGGACTTGTAGTTCTGCAACAGCTGGAGGGCCACAGGTTGTGCACTCATGGGTTAGAGGGTTGAGACAAACCATTTACCACCGACAGGGTGCTTACAACAATCAACTTTTATGTATGTAAAACCTTTATTCCAAAAAAGGAAAAAAAGATTTGCTGTAACTGCTTATAAAGTGTGAGCTGGAGTTTGGCTTCTCAACCCGTTAAGGTATCTAAATCTGTTGCATCTAGCATTCCCCTCCCCCAGACTGACAATGTTGCTTTCCAAAAGGTACCCCTGTGCTACTTCAATCAGAGTGTAGACACTCTAATACAGGAGGTATGTTACTGGCCAGATCACCAGGTGAAAACAGAGGGGAAAAAAAAAAAGTCTAAGAAAAACAAATGCAGCCACCACATCTAATGACTGGCAAGATGCAATATAGGGTTACCACTAGGAGAGTACAAGTACCAATATTCTCCCCCCCCCCCCCCCAGGTACTCGCCGATACCGATACATTTTTTTTAAGGTCATGTGACAGTGGCAATAATATGCAGCAATGATGACGCATGGACTGGGGAGGTGGACAGTGTCAGTGTGTTTTTTTTTTATTTTTATTATTTTTACAATTTAATCTTTTCCATATTTATTACAATTTTTTTTTTTTTTTTTTTAGCCCTGTTGGGGGGTGGCTTTGGTGAGATATCAGGGGTCTCAACAGACCTTGACATCTCCCTTTTGAGACAGGGAAAGGGACTGAGGATAGAGATTCCCCAGTCCCTTTCTCTGCAGCCTCAGCTGCACTGAAGATGAATGGACAGGAGACAGCGGCTTCTCCTCATTCATAAACTGAAGCATCGTAAACTCAGTTTACGATGCTCAGTGACAGTTATGAATAAACAGAGTCAGTGATCACTGACTCTGCATTCGGAAAAGGAAGGGGCCGGTAAATTACATATTTACCGACTCCTTCCTCCGCTCTCCAACCTGACGGATCGAGGGCAGAGGAGCACAGAGGCGGACGGGAGGAGGATATGGGGGACAGAGATGATCGGTGCGGCGTTACAATCACTGATCTCCCCGTGTAGATTTCAATAAAGCAACCGAAAGCCGCGGGAGAGAGAGAGAGGAGGAGGAGGAGCGTCTGTCAGCTGCTTTACTGAAATGAATACAGGGAGATCGGTGATTGTAACTCACCGATCACCCCTGACTGTTCAGGTATCGGATTAAGCATCGGAGCATTTGTCAGAGTACAAGTACTCGGCATCAGCACCGATACTAGTATCAGTATCAGGACAACCCTAATGCAATATAATAAAATTTCTTGGGGTTTGGGTTTAATACCACTTTAATATAACAAGGTAGTAAATATAATAAAGACAAACAATGCCTTCTATTTGGGGATACTGTATTGCAGAAACACATATTTTTTCCAAAAATCCTTAAACAAGAGAACATAACTACACAAAAAACACCCTTTTTTGATCAATGGTAGTTTGCAAATAATAATACTTTGGATAAAGAGTGCACGTTTTATTCTCCAATTTGTCCTGTTTAACTGCTTCAGCCCCGGAAGAATTTTACGATTCGGCACTGCGTTGTTTTAACTGACGATCGTGCGACATTGCACCCAAACAAAATTGATGTCCTTTTTTTCTCCACAAAATAGAGCTTTCTTTTGGTGGTATTTGATCACCTCTGCGTTTTTTATTTTTTGCGATAAACAAAAAAAGTGACAATTTTGAAAGAAAAAAAAAAAAAACGCATTATTTTTTACTATAGTATCCCCCAAAAATGTTTAAAAAAAAATTTTTTTCCTCAATTTAGGCCGACGTTTTCTTCTACATATTTTTGGTAAAAAAAAAAAACCACAAAGCGTATATTGATTGGTTTGCGCAAAAGTTATAGCGTCTACAAAATAAGAAATAATTTTTTTTTTTTTTAACTAGTAATGGTGGCGATCTGCGATTTTTATCATGACTGCGACATTCTGGCAGACACATCGGACAATTTTGACACATTTTTTGGGACCATTGTCATTAATACAGCGATCAATGCTATAAAAATGCACTGATTACTGTAAAAATGTCACTGGCAGCGTAGGGGTTAACACTAGGGGGCGATCAAGGAATTGTGTTCCCTATTGTGTGTTCTAACTGAAGGGGGGAGGGGACTGGCTAGGGGAGATGACAGATCGCTGTTCATACTTTGTATGAACAGACGATCTGTCACTTCTCCCCTCAGAGAACCGGGATCTCTGTGTTTAAAACACAGAGATCCCGGTTCTCGCCGTTTTAGGAGTGATCGCGGGAGCCCGGCGGTCATCGAGACCGCTGGGCACTCGCATCGGCTCCGGGGGCGAGCTGCAGTAGTGGCTACCAGAGGGAGCGACGTAACAACAGCGATTTGCGCAGTTGAGCCAAGTTGTCGCAGTACAACTGCGGCGGCTGGTCGGCAAGAGGTTAAAATTACACTAACATTATGAATCTGACACAAAACATTGCAAAACTATTTACACTTTTTTTGCAATTTTGCAATTTTTGTTTAAATGCGACACTAAACTAAAGAAGGAGAATAAGGCCCCTTTTACACTTGTGCGGCTTGTCATGTGACTTTGGACTGCAAAGTCACATGACAAGTCGTACCCCATGATTTCCAATAAGTACCGTTCATATCTGTGTGACTTCAAAGTAGTCCCTGCATTACTTTAATCTGACTTTGATGCGACTTGAGGTCCATAGACCTAAAGATTACACAGGCATTGCTGAAGTCACGTCAAAATCACAGCAAATTTGTGCGACTTTCAGGTCCCAAAAGTGTGAAAGGTGGCCTAAGGCGTTAAATAGAGCTGCTTAGCACAAACTAAGGGTTAATAAGGGGTTAACCGGTTCCCGACCGGCGCATGCCGATGTACGTCGGCAGAATGACACGACTGGGCAAATGGGCGTACCTGTAAGTCCATTTGAATTCCCCGCCGTGCCATTGCGTGCGCGCTGGCCGGGAGCTCCACGAGTCGGGTCGCGGGTCCCGTGGACTCGATCGCCGCGGGGATAACCACGATCGCCTCACGGAGAGGACGAACGGGGAGATGCTGATGTAAACAGCATCTCCCCGTTCTGCCTAGTGACAAGTGTCACTGATCACAGCTCCCTGTCATCGGGAGCTGTGATCAGAGTAATGACACTGCTAGCCCATCCCCCTACAGTTAGTAATCACTCCCCTAGGACACACTTAACCCCTCCCCTCCCCCTAGTGGTTAACCCCTTCACTGCCAGTGTCATTTACACAGTAATCAGTGCATTTTTAATTGCACTGATCGCTGTATAAATGACAATGGTCCCAAAAATGTCCGACATGTCCGCCATAACATCACAGTCACAATAAAAAAAAAAAAAAAAAAAAAAAAAAAAAAAATCGCTGATCGCCGCCATTACTAGTAAAAAAAAAAATATTAAAAAAAAAATAATGCGTTTTTTTCAAAATTGTCGCTCTTATTTTGTTTATAGCACAAAAAATAAAAATCGCAGAGGCGATCAAATACCACCAAAAGAAAGCTCTATTTGTGGGAAAAAAAGGATGTCAATTTTGTTTGGGAGCCATGTCGCACAAACGCGCAATTGTCAGTTAAAGCGACGCAGTGCCGAATCGCAAAAAACGCTCTGGTCAGGAAGGGGGTAAAATCTTCCGGGGGTGAAGTGGTTAAACAGCGGACATAGTTATGAAAAAAAAAATTCAATTGGGCTATAAAGCAGAACTAAACTCTCAATCAACATTATTTTTAATACCCAAGATGCTAGCATTAGCAAGGAGATGGAAAAGGTATATTATTTTCTTGTATTTTGACTTCTCATGATTTGAGGGGTCAAACTTTTCTGGTAAGCCTTCAGGTGTGCCATGGAGGAGTGGATTGTCACACAGAACACACATGAAGATTTACCATTGCTACACTTTGATTGCACATGTGGTCATATACAAGGACTGGTTTATTATTGCACAGGGTAGTTTTTTTCTAGCTCTAATTTTATTTTATTTTTTAATGCATACAGGCGTTGATTCACTAAATCTGGTGCCATAGAAACCAATAAGCTTCCAGTTTTTTTGTCAACTTAAATTAAACTTTATGTCAGCTTAAAAGACTATGCAAACTCAACATGTCATATTCCTGATATGTGCCTGCTGTACCAAGTACTTGTATGAAGTACTTTGTATTGCTTCCTCTGTGTGAAATACCTACTGTTACTGCCAATGCCTCTGCTCTCCTATCAAAAACTGACCACACTAGGCACAGGAAGCACAGCATGGTCAGTTCTCTGGCTGTGCTCAGAACTCAGCCTGCTCACCTCCAATGATCAGACTTGTGCCAACATGCCCCTTGTCTGCACAGCCATTCACGTTGAAAACCAGCGTGCTGCGGTTTATCCTCCCCCAGCTCTCTGAGCTCCTTATTCAGCTGAGAGCAGAGTATGTGATCACTTAAAAAATTGAAAAAAAAAGTATTTATAATGTTTTATATCTATACCCAAATGTTTTGTCTTTCATTTCTATTTTAAACTGAATTGGTTTGTTTTACAAGGTGAGGGTTCAAATATATAGTACTTTAAATTTTACACATTCCATTTTTAGTACTGCAACCCCATTGAGTTTTTTTATTTTGGATTGAAATATATGGTGATGTGAGTTTTGAGATTAGCGCGGCATTGCTTACTACATAAGAGAAAACAATGTACATGTTTCTGGGGGTCCTAGTAAGAAAAATAAGACATTTATACACATGAATGGATTTCTTTAACTTGTTCTCCTTTTAAAGTTTTATTCATGCAGCTGAACCCAATATGTTAGAGAAAATGAACAACAGTCTGCAGTCCTCTTCTGAAATAATATTGTCCATGGACACAGCCTACACGGCAGGGGAGATTACCATTGCTGTCACTGCTGCTTTAGGAAATATTCTTGTGTGTGTCGCAGTCGTTCGTGATCGGAGGTTGTGGACAGTGACTAACTGCTTCTTGGTGTCACTGTCTGTGGCCGACGTGTGTGTCGGTGCCTTCGCCATCCCCTGTGCTATTCTCACCAGCATAGGCATCCCCCAACATAATTTGGAACTATGTCTACTGATGCTCTCTGTCCTCATCATGCTTACTATGAGCTCTACCTTCAGTCTTCTGGCCATCTCTGTGGACCGGTACATCGCCATTCTGAACCCACTAAGATATAAAAGCATCATGACGTCCACAAACACCCTCATTCTGATCATCACAGGTTGGATCGTGGCATTTCTCAGTGGACTGATGCCTCTTATGGGTTGGCACAAACCATCACCCAGCCATGGTTACTGCATCTTCACCCACGTCATTGACATGACATATCTGGTGTATTTTTTTTCCTTTGTCTACTTCTATCTGCCCGTCATCATCATGGCCACCATCTACACCAAGATCTACTCTGCAGTGAAGAAGCAGCTACACGGAACAGTGGTGGGTTCCCACCATGGTATTGTGGGTAAGCAAGGGGCGGGAATGAAGGAGTTAAAAACGGCTACTTCTCTCTTTACAATTATTTTCTTTTTTATGTTGTGCTGGGCTCCGCTGCATATCATGAATGGGTTGAGTCTTCTCTGTCCAAACTGTTACATTCCTCCGGTCATCCTGGAGATCGGAATCCTACTCACTCATGCAAACTCCGCCCTCAACCCTGTTATGTATGTCTACAAACTGAAATCCTTCAGGAACACATTCAAGAACGTCTTCCTGTGTAGGGACAGGTCAGTCGGCCCAGCTAGATGGACAGATAAAACCTCTGTATCTCATCTACATTAGTATGCAAACAAGACTTTTACTTTAAAAACACAAGGAGGTCTTCTGTCCATCACCTACGGGAAAATAACAGACATCTGTCACTTCCCTCCAAGAAAGAGAACCAGCATACCCGATCTTACGCTCGATGACTGGAAAGCAGTGTGTAGTTCATATCTGGATACGGTTATCTCTGCTATGGATAAATGTAAGCGTTACCCAGCATGTCATATGCCTGTAATGTGCCTGCTGTACAATGTACTTGTATGAGAAAGTATCCTGTTCTCTTGATATTGCTTCCTTTATGTGAAATCCCTGGTGTTCCTGCCAGTCCCTCTGCTTTCCTATCAAACACTGACCACACTAAGCTGGAGAGCACAGCGTGGTCAGTTCTCTAGCTGTGCTGGGAACTCAGCCTGCTTTCCTCCAATGATCAGATTTGCCCTGACATGCCCCACCTGCATACTCATTTACTGTGAAGCTCAGTGTACTGTTTCCTCTCCCCCAGCTCTTATGCAGCTGAGAACAGAGGGAATGTGATCACTTACAAGAAAGGGGGTGGGGGAAAGGGGTTTACAATATTTTTTTTTCAAACACAGATGTTTGCCTTTCATTTCCATTTTAAACTGAATGGGTTATTTTACAAGGTGATTGTTTACAAATCACTTTAATACAGCTAAGGTATCTACATCGAACATACTATAACCCAAAAAGACTTTTTTGATGCGTAAGTGGACTTCCCCCACTTGTCATAAGTGCGAAATAGAGCAGAAGGAATTCTTTCATATGGTGTGGTCCTGTAATAGGAACAGACTGTTCTGGTCAGCAGTGATTACATTTCGGAGGCTTTTGAGCTCCTCAATATCTGCAGCCACAAACGTTGTCTTCTGAGTGTGTTCCTAGTACCGCTTTATTACCCTAGTAAAACAGTTATATTGTATTTGGTCTGAACCCTTAAACATTGGTCTGTGGAAGCGAGTAATTAATCAAAACCTCCCGTTATACAAGTTAAAGTGATCGTAAAGGCAGAAGGTTTTTTTTATCCTAATGTACTCTATGCATTAAGATAAAAATCCTTCTGTGTGCAGCAGCCGCCCTCATACATACTTGAGCCCATCTCTCTTCAGTGATGTTGCATGAGACACTCAGCTGTCCGGGACTCTCCCTCCTCAATGGCTGAGACATCAGCGAAGTGCAATTGGCTCCTGCTGCTGTCAAAGTCAGTGAGTCAATGAGAGAGACAGGAGACTGGGCCAGGCTGCGGCTCCCTGACTGAAGAGACACGGGGAGCTGCGGCTCGGCAGCCCCATAGCAAGCTGCTTGCTGTGGGAGCACTTAACAGGAGGGAGGGGACAGGAGACCAGAAGAGGGACCCAAGAAGAGGAGGATCTGGGCTGCTCTGTGCAAAACCATTACACAGAGCAGGTAAGTAAAAAGAAAAAAAAAAAAATTAACAGGACTTTAGCATCACTTTAACTTATGAGGCTAGGGGGTGCCCTACGAAGTTTACCAAAATTTGGAGTCATTGGTAAAACTTACAAGACACGAGTGACACTTTGTTAACTTTAACATTTAATCCCCCTTAATAGTGCTGGATTATATATAGCGGTGACATCAATGCGCCTTCCTGGTATGGGATCCCATTGATTTGAATAGAAGTCGCACCAGAAGTCGGATCATGATGATCCAACTTGTGGCACGATTTGCGTGCTGAGGATCTTGAAGGGGAACTCCCGCCAAAATGAAAGAAGAGAAAAAAAGAAATTGGCGTACGGTCCCAGTCAGAGAAAACCTCCACCCTCGATGAGTATCAGGTGCAGACTGTGCACAAGTCTATGGAAACAAGAAAATCCCGGACTGCTGCACTCTGGATACGGACATCTTTATTTTGAATAAGATTCAACAATAGCCATCAATAGGATCAGAGAATAGCAATAGCCGACGCGTTTTACATACAAAGATGCTTACTCCTAGCTAGGAGTAAGCATCTTTGTATGTGAAACGCGTCAGATATTGTTATTCTCTGATCCTATTGATGGCTATTGTTGGATTTTATTCATAATAAAGATGTCCGTATCCAGAGTGCAGCAGTCCGGGATTTACTTGTTTCCATAGGTCAGGAAAGGGGGTGGGGACGAGCAAGTGCCCACTGTGTATATTTTTGACACTTTTTTTTGTGAATGGGTAGGGGTAGAATGTACCCTATACTCATTCACATAAAGTGGGGGGGGGCGCGGATCTGGGGGCCCTTGTTAAAGGGGGCTTCCAGATTCCGATAAGCCCCCCTGCCCGCAGACCCCGACAATGGCCAGGTTTGTCAGGAAGAGTCCCTTGCCCTCATCAACATAGGGACAAGGTGCTTTGGGGTGGGCGCAAAGCACTCACACCCCCCCATGTTTAGGGCATGTGGCCTGGAATGGTCCGGGGGGGGGGCGCTCGCTTGTCCCCACCACCTTTCCTGACCTGCCCGGCTGCGTGCTCAGGTAAGGGTCTGGCATGGATTTTGGGGGGATCCCCACGCCATTTTTTTATTTTGGTGTGGGGGCTACCCTTTGAATCCATACCGGACCGAAGGGTCTCGCATCGTCCTGGGGGGGGGGGGGGGGGGGGGTAACGACACCCCCTCGACAATTTTTTTTTCTTCATTTTGGCGGTTCCCCTTCAAGATCCTCAGCACACAAGTCACGCCGCAAGTCGGATCATCATGATCCGACTGCTGGTGCGACTTCTATTCAAATAAATGGGCTCCCATAGGGAACCACTGATTTTGAATAGAGGCAGAGAAATGCCCGACAAGGCTCAACGATGTGTTTACAGCGTTAAGCCGCGTCTAACAGCCTTTACTGGCGTCTGGCATTTTTACAGCTCTAGCTTGGAGCCTCAGAACACGCTGGTCCTGGATTTTTTTTGGAGCTTAAAAACGCCTATGCTTACAGCTCAAAAACATCTGTGTGGGCATGAGGCCATAGAATAACATGGAGAGGCGTTTTTAAGCTGTGAAAAAAGCTCCTAAAAGCAGCCGTAAAAACGCACGTGGGCATGAGGCCCAAGAGTGTAGTCATCATATCACAGGAAGTTAATAGAAAGGCTACTATATACAGGATTGCCAGGTAAGATTAGAGGCAACTAAATCATCATGTTATTCAAGGGATAGACTCATTGTTTATAGAGAGAATTATTCTGTGAAATATCAATTATGGGATAACACACTCTTAAGGATTTTCTATATCTAGGTTTTGGATAAAATGCATTTTAATTTTATTCAGCGGACACATACCCCTCATTCTTCACTGCAGGCAGTTTGGCTTTCAGAGTCTCCTTGTCTTCGGCATTCAGAATGATAAAACCCTTCATCTGGCTAGCATTGTACATTGGTAGGAAGCCAAGCTCTTCCCGGCGGCTTACAAAGCAGTCTGGGTGGTACCAGCGATCAATCATGCCAAGCTGAGGTCGCTCCACATCCAAGCTTTTCTTAGATAATCTGATCTGACCCTGCACAGAAGAAACACACAATTAAATGTAAAACTCAAAGTAAAATTAATGGTAAACTTTTTATTTATTTTTTTCTAAAAAAACACTATACAAGCAATAATATTCATTCTCATCAATAAGTGTGAAAGTCTGTATGTATAAAGTGTTAAAAAAAGTCCCCAAAAAAAAAAAAAAGGCTTTATGGGGAGAGGAAATAAGCAAAGTCTCTTCTGCTGGAAAAAGTCTTCCTGTTTCACACAAGTTTTTTTTATTTAGGTCTCATGTACACGGCTGCTGGTAAACAGGCATTTAGGAGTAGCTGGGCGTTTTTTGCAGCTGCCCCTGAACTCTCCTTTATGTTAGCTTATCAGTACATGTACACAGGGTCATTTATAGTCTTTTCCAGGCAGTTGAGGTTAGAAGCATTTTTTGGAAAGCAAAAAAAAATGGATTCAGGATGGATGTTCAGAGGCATTTGAAATGCCAAATACCTGTAACAGCGTGTAAACGCGGTAACTTGCGTTTATAGGAGTTTTTAATGGAGATACATTTCTGATCATAATGTAAAAAACGCTTCTAAATGCAAGCGCTGCATTTTAGTAAATATAAACCTTTTCTCATCAGCAGTATATAGCAGTCTTGTGACTTCCATCAGTGTCCGGTTAAAGCTTGTAGGAGTTGTTTTCATTTTGCACTGACTGTGCTATGAGGATGCAGGACCCCTGACCCTCTGTCTGGACAGTGTCGATTGGCCCTGTGCTGATCACATGCACTCTCACCAGAAAAAAAACCCCTAGCAATACATACCAACCTGAGCATGTGTAGCTTGTCCCCCTAGCCTCTGTATTATCTGGAGATGGGTTGGGGACAGTAGAAGAAGGGGAGCATCAGAGGAGACAGGATCAAATAGCCTTTTTACACAATGCAGAGGATTAACCAATTAGGTTCCACAGTGAGTATAACAAGCATGCTTTACAGCATATACAAAACTGATTTTACTGATGTGGGTTTAGAAACAATTTAAGGCAAGAGCCCACCCACCATACGATTGGTAAACTTCCACTTTAATGCATATGCATACATAGAAGTCTATATAAGAGAGTCCAATTGTGGATCAAAAACAAGCTATAATGTATGTGCTATACGCCATAACAATTGTTATTTACAACCATCTGATTAACATCTTTCAAAGTCATTTGGGCAAATAATTGGTATGGCTTAGTGAACTTGCCTACTATATGTCTTTACGAACTGAAATGTCAAACTAAAGACCACGTCACACTGGCGATACCTGGCCAGCACAGAAACTGCTAAAACATATCTTTTCCTATGGTGTTGCTACCTTGCTGCTCAAAATAGTGAAATAATGGTCCCTCTTTAGCAAATAAGTCTGTGCTGCGTTTTGACTAGAGGGGGAAAGGTGGTAGGTAAAAGCTGCATTTCATGGATTGTGACAAGGAGGTGCCATTGTGGCATGCCCTCAGTTGGCTAAAGACATAAAATGGGCCAAGAACAGCTGTGCACATAGATATGTACACTTGTGTCATCTTTATATAAAATACAAAAGGCCCCCTGCAACCAGAATGAAACACTGCAAAGACATTTAAATCAAATCTGTTTCCAGCATTACCAACCAGTAATTTATGTAACATGCTGCAGATATTTCTTGGTTTTTAGAAGGTACTTTAGATTTTAAGGTCATATTAGCAGCCTAATTATTTTTTTTAATTATCCCATACTGTAATGGACAGCAAGCTCAGTTTAATAAAAGAGGCGAAAGAATTCTGGAGAGGTCCATATATATTTATTATTCACGATTCATATAGCGCCAACAGTTCACGCAGCGCTTTAGAATATTATATATATATATATATATATATATATATATATATATATATATATATATATATATATATATATATATATATATATATATATATATATATATATAATTTTTTACTTTCCACTAAAAAAACATATCCAATAAAAAAACATTTTGATCAAATTTCTTCAGAAATTTTGGCCAATATGTATTCTGCTACATGCTTTTGGTAAAAAAAAAAAATCCTACTAAGCGTATATTGATTGGTTTACGCGAACTTCATAGCATCTACAAACTAGGAGATATATACTGGAATTTTTATTTAATTTATTTTATACCAGTAATGGTGGTGATCATCGACTTATAGCGAAATTGCGATATTGTGGTGGACAATTGGACACTGACACTCTGTGGGAACCAGTGACACTAATACAGTGAACAGTGTTAAAAATATACACTGTCACTGTATTGACACTGGCTGGGAAGGGGTTAAACATTTAGGGCAATCAAAGGGTTACCTGTGCCTAGCCAGTGTTTATGTTACTGTGTGTGCCGCTCTTACTAGGGGAAGAGATGGATTTGAGTTCCAAGTGCCCGACAATCGGCTTCTGCTGTGAAAAATGACAGCAGAAGCAGCGCGCAGGTGCCCCCTGCCGGATATAGATTATATATATATATAGAGTATATATATATATACTCTGAGTATAAAATCATTAAAGTTTATTTTTTTTTTTCCTCATTAATGTACACACAGCACCCCATATTGACAGAAAAACACAGAATTGTTGACATTTTTGCAGATTTATTAAAAAAGAAAAACTGAAAGATCACATGGTCCTAAGTATTCAGACCCTTTGCTCGGTATTTAGTAGACGCACCCTTTTGATCTAATACAGCCATGAGTCTTTTTGGGAAAGGTGCAACAAGTTTTTTACACCTGGATTTGGGGATTTGGGGATCCTCTGCCATTCCTCCTTGCAGATCCTCTCCAGTTCTGTCAGGTTGGATGGTAAACGTTGGTGGACAGCCATTTTTAGGTCTCTCCAGAAATGCTCAATTGGGTTTAAGCCGGGGCTCTGGCTGGGCCATTCAAGAACAGTCACTGAGTTGTTGTGAAGCCCCTCCATTTTTTTAGCTGTGTGCTTAGGGTCATTGTCTTGTTGGAAGGTAAACCTTTGGCCCAGTCTGAGGTCCTGAGCACTCCAGAGAAGGTTTTCGTCCAGGATATCCCTGTACTTGGCCGCATTCATCTTTCCCTCGATTGCAACCAGTCGTCCTGTCCCTGCAGCTGAAAAACACCCCCACAGCATGATGCTTCACTGTTTGGACTGTATTGGACAGGTGATGAGCAGTGCCTGGATTTCTCCACACATACCGCTTAGAATTAAGGCCAAAAAGTTTTATCTTGCTCTCATCAGACCAAAGAATCTTATTTCTCACCATCTTGGAGTACTTCAGGTGTTTTTTTTTTTAGCAAACTCCATGCAGGCTTTCATGTGTCTTGCACTGAGGAGAGGCTTCCGTCGGGCCACTCTGCCATAAAGCCCCAACTGGTGGAGGGCTGCAGTGATGGTTGACAACTTTCTCCCATCTCCCGACTGCATCTCTGGAGCTCAGCCACAGTGATCTTTGGGTTCTTCTTTACCTCTCTCACCAAGGCTCTTCTCCCCCGATAGCTCAGTTTGGCTGGACGGCCAGCTCTATGAAGGGTTCTGGTCGTCCCAAACGTCTTCCATTTAAGGATTATGGAGGCCACTGTGCTCTTAGGAACCTTAGGTGCAGCAGAAATTTTTTGTAACCTTGGCCAGATCTGTGCCTTGCCACTATTCTGTCTCTGAGCTCTTCAGGCAGTTCCTTTGACCTCATGATTCTCATTTGCTCTGACATGCACTGTGAGCTGTAAGGTCTTATATAGACAGGTGTGTGGCTTTCCTAATCAAGTCCAATCAGTATAATCAAACACAGCTGGACTGAAATAAAAGGTGTAGAACCGTCTCAAGGATGATCAGAAGAAATGGACAGCACCTGAGTTAAATATATGAGTGTCACAGCAAAGGGTCTGAATACTTAGGACCATGTGATATTTCAATTTTTCATTAATAAATCTGCAAAAATGTCAACAATTCTGTGTTTTTCTGTCAATATGGGCTGCTGTGTGTACATTAATGAGGAAAAAAAATGAACCTAAATGATTTTAGCAAATGGCTGCAATATAACAAAGAGTGAAAAATTTAAGGGGGTCTGAATACTTTCTGTCCCCACTGTATATATACACATATATATATACACACACACACACACACACACACACACACACACACACACACACGCGTGATCCAGCGCACAGCTGCCACCCTTTAGTTGTTCATTCCCTTGCTGATCTTTTCATCCCCAATTTTACAATGATATGTTTACATTTCTCAGATTTCACGATTCCTAGACACTAGGCCGATCAAAATATTTGATCATATTCACGTTACCTTCTCAATTTTCTGCTCACAGCCTTTGCAGGTACTTCTGTTGGACTTTGCATATTCAGCTGCAAAATCATTCAGTGTCATATCTGCTTTGCCTCCTTTGGCATCCCCTCCGCCAGCCCCTGTAGATATAAACAAAATTATCAATATTAACATTTTGGCTAACGCTCGTCAACACGGCACATTTCTGTAATCCTGGAGAGCAAAAGAAACTTCAGCTATAAATTCTGCTAAAAACTGAACTCCAGGCTCAAAAACCTTTAATTTAAAACATATTCCTCAATAGTCACCAAGGATATAAATCCACTTTGTGTGCAAATGCCTTTGCAAACCCAGATATCACCTTGTAAAAGGAATACTGTATTATACATAGTCTTTGCAGAGAGCAGAGCTCTGAGTGGGACCCAAAAAGACAACCCACTACTGGCTGTCTGCAGAAAGCTACAGGAGGGGGGGGTACAAGACTAGTCATCCTGCACAAGGAGGGAGAACAGCAGCGACCGTTTTTTAGAATGTTCACTCGCAGGCAATCGCTCCATAAATGATTACTTGCGAGTGGCTGCAATTGGCTGCGAGAGCTGTCCGTCTCCCATTGTTTTCAATGGGGCTGTCGCCAGCAGGTGATCGCTGGTGAACTCTTGCTGGGTCTCCTGCATGTAATCATTAACAGTCCTTCTCATAGGCGTGAATGCAGCCTAATGGTGCCCATACACTAGACGAAAAGCGGCGGAGGGCACCTGATCATGGCGGGAGCCCCCTCTCCCGCCACCGATAAAAGTGATCTTGCGGCGAATCCACCGAAGAGACAAATTTTATCTTAAAGCCGACCGCCGCACGAAAACGGGGATACCGGGGTTATGGCAGCTAGCTGCTGCCATAACAACGATATCCGCCGCCAAAGTCTAGACGTACATCGGCGTGCAGCGGTCGGCAAGTGGTTAAAAGTTGAACTGTTGGTACTGCGCATATGTGACCCAGAAGCAAAAAAACAAATGAGGAACGGGATTCATTTATGTCCATTGAACAATTTATTTAGGAGAAAAGAGGAAGGTGGGACTTTAAATGAGGCTATTGATTTGATTGATTTTACCACTGCATTACACTTCATAGTGCCATTTAGATGACGTGTACATATATGAATTTGCAATAATTGATTTTATCTATATTAAATCTCTTGTCAATTTTATACGCCGCCCCCTTGATATGTATATGTATTGTATTCATGAGGTCAAAACCATGTATGTGTATACATATTAAACCTTTTCTACTATGTGCATCATTGTTATGTATTGTCAGACTCAATATGCCAATTAAATATATTTTCTAATTATCTCGCCCACCAAAAATCAATAGCCTCATTTAAAGTCCCACCGTCCTTTTTCTCATACCTGAACCAGGGATGGAGGTACACACCATGTGCTTAATTTAAAGTCCCAAACTCCCCCCTATTACTCTTGAACAATTTATTGCTCAAAATTCAGTCATTGCATGATGGCCAATCACAACCCATTCAAGTAAATGGGGCCACCCTGCATGTGCCCCGCATCTGCATGCTTCTGTGGGGTCCAAGGGGTTAAAGCAGGTGGTGAGAAAGCAACAACGCTGCCTGATTTAACCCCTTGTTTGCTATATTGCACAAGGTTGCAGGGACACTTGGCAGAGCAGCCTCATTCACTTGAATAGGTCATGCTTGGCAGGTGCTACACCCACCAACGACGACAGTGTGTAGAACTCCTGATGCGGCATGTGTACACCTTTGGCCACAGTCCTAAATATAGGGTTTTGCCACCCCCACCCCCCCCCCCAAACTGCAAATGTAAGTGAACCCCTATTGTTCTAAACCCCCTATAAGGCTGCTTTCACACTGATGTGCTGCGGTTTACCTGCACCACGGGTGTAGTGCATCAGCAACTTTCTGGGTCGGGTTTGCTTTGCCATACACTTCTATTATATCCTGCAGTTCTGGTGCACTTTCTGAAAGCGCACCAAAACTCCTGCATTCAGGCTCACAGGATATAATAGAAGTCTACAGCTAAGCGCAGGAAAGCTGTAGATACACTGCCCTGCACCCACAGCGTGGGAAAAACGTGTTGCATCAGTGTGAAAGCAGCCTTATACTATTATTCCTTGTGTATTGCTTCACAACGACCTGAAGATCTGCTCTTTCCTGCTGCTGGCACCACTAGTCAGAATAAGAGGTGGAGTGCAGTTGGTATCACTCCGCATGGAACAGGAGCCAGCACTACAGAGGAAATAAAAGGTGGTATAGGGCGCACAGGACTAGCGTAGTCCAAATGATGTCTCTATTAAGGATCGGCAGTCCAAAAATGAACGGGAGAAATGTAGGTAGGAAGGGATGAAAGGATGGTAATCTTCAGCAAAAAGGGCTGCAACTTTAAAAGACTTGAAGCAGGGTCTAAAATGACATAAAAACAAACAAAGGCGCCTCTAAGTGCAGAAGATAAACAATTTTAATACCCCAACTGGGTTAAAAACACTTACAAAATAGAAGTAAAAAACAGGCACATCGTGGGTAAGGCTGCATTGGAAGGGGTCACGATCAGAGGAAGCCTTCAGGAGGATGGATGTAGTCACTGTCAGCAGCGGTGTAAAACACAGGGAACAGCTGTGAAGCCGGCGTCGTCAGCGCGTGAGGGCTGCGAACCCGGAAGTGATGTCATCCGCTGGGTGGCTCTGTGACCAGCCTGAACCGCAAACGAAAGGCCAGAGAGGGGATGTGATTGTCATCAGTGAGGGACGCGTTTCAGAACCGTCATTCGTTCCTTTCTCAACCTCGGATTGCACTGATGGCTGGGGAGGATATATACAAGCACACTGGCAGTGGATTGGCCGGGGGCGGGGACAACTAGATTAAATAAGCACACTGGCAGTGGATTGGCCGGGGAGCGGGGACAACAAGGTTAAATAACAATAGGTCTAGTAAATACATGTGAATATAGACACACACCTGCAATAACATGCTGAAAAACTAAAGAACAATAGAAGAAAATAAAATCAAGAATAGTGATGTTAAAGATTAAAAACGATCTGTATAACAATCCAAGTGCCCAATGTGTGGGTCTGACAGATCATAGGAAATGTTGCACATAATAAATTGTCCGCAAATGGGTAACAAGAAAAAAAGGGGGGGGGGGGAAGGGGACCATGCATAACATTAGTCACATTAAAATATCATCATATAAAAATGTATAAAAATATATAAATAATGTGACATGAGAGAGCCCATAGATTCGAATGAAGGAAGGTATGTGAAAATAAAAATCTATGTACAAAATATATATATAAAAAAATATATATATATAAATATTGGTGATAATAAACCATCTTATTATTATTAAAAGTTCTGAAAAAAGGGGGGGAGGGGGGGGAAAGATTGGATAAGTGTGGTAAAAAGATGTATTATCAAGGTATGGCATTAACTTCGGTAAAAAATGTATTGTCAAAGTATGGCACTAACTTCGAAGTCCTCATTTAACCCTCCAGGGGCTAAAACATTTAATAAAAATATCCAATACATTTCTCTATGGCATAGTCGTCGGTAGCGTTCAGCTGGGGGGAGATCTTTTGACATTGCCTCAACAACCCATACTCTGAGGCCGCTGGTGGACTTATCATGGACGTGTAGATAATGTTTGGGGACACTGTGATTATCTAGTCCGCCTTCAATAAAGCGACGGTGTTCACCAAACCGTTTCCGTAGTGGCCGGATAGTGCGCCCTACATAAAATAGACCACAGGGACAGGTAAGGCAATATATGACATGGTCAGAAGAACATGTGTGGAAGCCCTTTATTGGATATGTTTTGCCTTTGACGTGAAAATCTTTCTGGCCATGTGTCACAAACCGACAGGTCTTGCAGAGGGGTTTGCGGCACTGATACATCCCAGAAATAGCCAGGAAGGTGGGCATATGGTGACCAGGAGGTGGAGGTCTAGCCCTGAGTTTGCTGGTCGCTACCTTGCTCTTAATATTGGGTGCCCAATAATAATAATAAGATGGTTTATTATCACATATATATATATATATATATATATATATATATATATATATATATATATATATATATATATATATATATATATATATATATAGACTTTTTATATTCTCACATACCTTCCTTCATTCGAATCTATGGGCTTTCTCATGTCACATTATTTATATATTTTTATACATTTTTATATGATGAAATTTAATGTGACTAATGTTATGCATGGTCCCCTTTTTTCCTTTTCTCCCCCCCCCCCCCTCTTTTCTTGTTACCCATTTGCGGACAATTTATTATGTGCATTTCCTATGATCTGTCAGACCCACACATTGGGCACTTGGATTGTTATACAGATCGTTTTTTAATCTTTAACATCACTATCCTTGATTTTATTTTCTTCTATTGTTGTTCTTTCGTTTTTCAGCATGTTATTGCAGGTGTGTGTCTATATTCACATGTATTTACTAGACCTATTGTTATTTAACCTGGTTGTCCCCGCCCCCCGGCCAATCCACTGCCAGTGTGCTTATTTATTCTAGTTGTCCCCGCCCCCCGGCCAATCCACAGCCAGTGTGCTTGTATATATCCTCCCCAGCCATCAGTGCAATCCGAGGTTGAGAAAGGAACGAATGACGGTTCTGAAACGCGTCCCTCACTGATGACATCACATCCCCTCTCTGGCCTTTCGTTTGCGGTTCAGGCTGGTCACAGAGCCACCCAGCGGATGACATCACTTCCGGGTTCGCAGCCCTCACACGCTGACGCCGGCTTCACAGCTGTTCCCTGTGTTTTACACCGCTGCTGACAGTGACTACATCCATCCTCCTGAAGGCTTCATCTGATCGTGACCCCTTCCAATGCAGCCTTACCCACGATGTGCCTGTTTTTTACTTCTATTTTGTAAGTGTTTTTAACCCAGTTGGGGTATTAAAATTGTTTATCTTCTGCACTTAGAGGCGCCTTTGTTTGTTTTTATAGCACTACAGAGGAGGCATTGGTTTATGCGGCTCTTGCTCCCTACTACAGCTCCAACTTTACAAGTAGTCCCTCTGCATTACAGTCTGTTTGATACTCTGGAATGGCAGGGTCGCCAAGCCCAGACCACGATCTACCAGTCACCTGTCCGTGATCTACTGCTTGCTGATCCCTGATCTAAACTGTTCAAGATGGGCAAATTTCCTATCCTTAAAGAGGAAGTAAAGTCTTCCTCTTTAACCACTTCAATACAGGGCACTTATACACCATCCTGTCCGGACCAATTTTCAGCTTTCAGCGCTGTCGCAGTTTGAATGACAATTGCGCGGTCATCCATCACTGTAACCAAACTAAATTTTTATCATTTTGTTCCCACAAATAGAGCTTTCTTTTGGTGGTATTTGATCACCTCTGCGTTTATTATTTGCTAAACAAATAAAAAAAGACTGAAAATTTTGAAAAAAAAAATAAAAGTTTCGCTTTTGTTTCTGTTAAAAAAAAATTGTAAATAAGTAAGTTACCTCTTTCACTGATGGGCACTGATAAGGCGGCACTGACAAGCACTGATACGGCGGCACCGATGAGGTGGCACCAATGCGCGGGCACTGACGATGGGCACTGATATGCGGTACTGATGGGCACTGGTAGGCGGCACTGATGGGCACTGATAGGCATCCCTGGTGGTACTGGCAGTGGTAGGCATTGGAGTGGGCACTGATTGGTATTTCCCTGGGGGTCTAGGGGGAATACCTGGTGGTCCAGTGTGGTGGCCATCCTGGTGGTCCTGGGCAGGATCCGAGGGGGGGGGGGCTGTGCTGATAAACAATCAGCACAGACCCCCCCCCTGTCAGGAGAGCAGCTGATAGGCTCTCCTCTACTCGTGTCTGTCAGATGCGAGTGAGGAAAAGCCGATCACCGGCTCTTCCCATTTACATCGTGAGCAGCCGTGATTGGACACGGCTGATCACATGGTAAAGAGTCTCCATCAGAGACTCTTTACCTAGATCGGAGTTGCAGTGTCAGACTGACACACCGAAACAACAATCACTGCGATGCGCGCCCCCGGGGCGTGCAGCGACTTAATATCCTGATCACGTCATATGACGTCCAGTCAGGATATTGAAACCACTTTGCCGCCATCATTTTGCTATATGGCGGGCAGCAAGTGGTTAAATTGTACCTACAGATAAACCTATAGTAAGGCTTACCTGTAGGTACTCTAAACATCTCCTAAACTTGCACCGTTTAGGAGATATTTACTGTATACACGGCCATCGGCACATGTGCACTGACGGAAAGGCCCCCTTGTGGCATTTTTTCAGGACCCGTGTCGCGATTGGCAGCACCCGAGTGCATGCGCGGGAGTAACGTCATCGCAGCTCTGGTCAATCACAGCCCTGGAGCCCGCGAACCCGGAGGTAACACCAGGAAAGACGTCGGCTGTGTGAGCGGAGTGCGGGCGGCACTGGAGGGCATCGTTCGAAAAAGTAAGTCATAATGGGCTAGTATGCAATGCATACTAGCTCATTATGCCTTTGTCTTGCAGGTTTTTTTGGGGGGGAATTTTTTTCAAATGTTTACAACCTCTTTAATTGTCACAACTTACCATTATAAACATCTTTTTACATATAAAAAACACAAACACCTTCTCTGCCTACTTTTATGCGAAGAAAGCTATAGCTCTCCAGTGGAAATCCTCCACCACTGAAAGCTGCCAGGGATCACCCAAGCATTACCGTTATACAAAATGTCCAACAAAGCTCAAGGCTACACAAAAAAAAAAAAGCTTGATAAGCTGTAGGAACCAACCACACCATTCCCCTAAGATTGATGAATGATATCTACTGATATAGTGTACTGGCTTCTGCAACTTCTACAGTGTGTCCAAATATACAAGACAGACCAAAATTGTACAGATAGGCGCACACAGGTAGAGGGTGGTAGCTTTGCTAGCCTATTTGAGTATTAGAAACATTTGGTGTTTTTATACATTGTACTGAATACGGATTGCATAAACCACGGAGAACAACATACTGACTACTATGTTATATGTTCAGCTCTACATTTACTCTTCCTCGAGGTATACCCATTCCATTCTGTTTTCCTGTAAATAATGGATTTATACTGGTTTTTTTTGCAAATAATAAAATACATTTTAAAAGTAATAAAAAAATATACCTTAAAGAAAAAAAAAAAAAGTTCATTGTATAAAGATTGTTTGGTCAGGTTGCAATGTGTATAGTCACCCTACTGGAGCACATAAACCAACGTCTAAGAACTGAAACACGTGCCTGACGAAGGGGTCCTGCGTGGCTCTGAAATGTTGCACTACACTGTTTTGTGATGTGATCGTTCTTTGAATAAAAAAAGCGTTTGGACGAAATTGATGATCCTTGGTGTGCTGGTGAATATCTACATATAAACTGAAAGTGGGACATCTGCTTCCTGTCCAAGTCTTTACTTCATGTCTATCCTTCAGAGGGCAAAGCTAATACCACAGAGGTCTTCTAGGGCCCCAATGAACAAAGAAAATAAGTTTGTGCCAAACCAAGCACCTACCTGCTGAGGCACCCCCGGTTTCGATTGCCTTCTTAATCTTTTCCTGATCTTCCCATCGAAGCTCTGTGAAGCCATCAATATCCCCATGGGATAAGACCCGTGCACGCTTCCAGAAACAGGAATAATGGTGCCAATGTGGTACTTTCCCATCAAACATGGGTGACTAGGATAGAAAATTAAATAAATATAAACAGTCATTTGTAATAACTAAAATTGGTTAAAATTACGTAACATGTTCCTGCCGGAAGCTGGGATTTAAAGGGTGCCAATAACACAGTCTAACAGACACATAATAAAATTCATAATCTTTTATTCTGTTAAAAATATAGGTGTAGCAAAAAGATACATATACACATGTATAAATGAGAACACATTATAGAATTGATGGATGAAGTTTGTTGCAGAAGTTGACAAATGTGATCATGTATTTACAGTGGATATAAAAAATATACACACCCCTGTTAACCGCTTGCCAGCCAGCGCACGCCGATTTACGTCAGCAGAATGGCACTGGTGGGCAAAAGGGCGTACAGGTAGGTCCCCTTTAAGAAGCGGCAGTGCGGGCGCCGCGCTCTCCGCGACCGTGGGTCCTGCGGACTCTAAGTCCGCCGGTGCCACGGAGAGGTAGAACAGGGAGATGCTTTTGTAAAGAAAGAATTTCCCGTTCTGCCTTGTGTCACGACAGAGATCACTGCTCTCCGTCATCGGGAGCAGTGATCGCTGTCGTGTGTTGAAGCTCCCCCACAGTTAGAATCACTCCCGCGGACACACTTAACCGGTTCATCGTCCCCTAGTAGTTAACCCTTTCACTGCCAGTGTCATTTACCAAAAATATGTAGAATACATAGCGGAATAAACTAAGGAAAAAAATTGTTTGTTTTTTAAAATATTTTTGGGGGATATTTTTATAGCAAAAAGTAAAAAATATTTTTTTTTTTCAAAATTGACGCTCTTTTTTGTTTATAGCGCAAAAAATAAAAACCGCAGAGGTGATCAAATGCTACCAAAAGAAAGTTCTATTTGTGGGGGAAAAAAAGGAGGTTAATTTTGTTTGGGTACAGCGGCGCATGACCACGCAATTGTCAGTTAAAGTGACGCATTGCCGAATCGCAAAAAGTGCTCTGGTCAGGAAGGGGGCAAATGATCAGACTTGTCCTGACTTGCCCCTGCTGCACAGCCATTCACTAGGAAGATCAGTGTACTGCTGCTTACCCCCCCCCCCCCCCCCAGCTCTATTGCAGCTGAGGACAGAAAGAATCTGATCACTTAGACCCCTTTCACACTGGAGCGGTTTTCAGGCGGTATTGCGCTAAAAATACCGCCTGAAAACCGCTCCTAAACAGCCTCCGCTGTTTGTTCAGTGTGAAAGCCCGAGGGCTTTCACACTGAAGCGGTGCGCAGGCAGGGCGGTGAGAAAAGTCCTGCAAACCGCTTTTTTGGAGCGGGGAAGGAGCGGTGTATTCACCACTCCTTCCCCGCTCCTGCCCATTGAAATCAATGGGACAGCGCGGCTATACCGCGGCTATAGCCGCGCTGTACGAGGGATTTTAACCCTTTTTCGGCCGCCAGCGGGGGGTAAAACCGCACCGCTAGCGGCCGAATACCTCTGCAAGAACGACGGTACAGCAGCGCTAAAAATAGCGCTGTTGTACCGCCGACGCCCCCACCGCCCAAGTGTGAAAGTGGCCTTAAAGAAAAAAAAAAAACACCTTTTTTTTTACTTTTTATCTATACACAAAATGTTTTGCTTTTCATTTCTAATTTTAAAAACTGAATGAGTTCTTCTACAAGGCGATCATTTACAATCACTTTAAGTCCGTATCGGTGAAAAGATCAGTTGTAGAGAACCTCAAAGGGATACTGGCAACTAGACAATCATTTGCTTGCCTTTTTTCTTTTGAGCATCCACAGTTCAGTTCCTCAACACAGCAAAGATGCGTCTGTTAAGTGCTGCTGAAGGATTTCCAGGGTAATAATAGCTGGAGTTTTTCTGCAAAATGTTTATAGTTTAGGAATAAAGTGGCTTTGTTAGGTTTCCTATTATGGGAACTGAAGTTCGTCAAAGCCATACTTGCCAAAAAACATTTATACAATGGCAGAGATTTGAAGCAATAGCAGATATAACTGCTCAGCTGTCATTAAGTCAGTGTACACAGCTGGTTTAAATGGAGCCAACATGCAAGGGGCTGTCTCAACATGAGCTTCTCAGTCACCTTATAGACAATTTTTCCTGACAGAAATGGGCTGCCATTGCCAAATACCTTACAAAAATGCTAGCTGCATGGCTATTTCTCAATCTTCGATATTTTACGAGAAAACGGATCCAGCACAAGCATGCAGATAAAGAAACCCCCCATCTGTATACTTGTTCTGGAACACTAAGTATTGAACCCAAAATGCTGGAACAATAGCCGGGCAATCAGCATTAGCAAAATTAGTAGTCCGCATTGGCAGCCTTCATTATCCTCTTAGGAAAGATTTTCTGTAAACATTATAAAAAAAAAAAAAAAGGAGTGTCAAACAGAAGGGCCCCTGTTATAACCATTGGCTCGTCTGTAAGCCTCTTGGAAACTAGAAGGGCCTCCATGTCTATCCTGTCCAGTGCCTCAATGGTTAGAATGGGCAAACAGGAGTGTAAGAATTGGTGGGTTTTCAGAGGGGTACACAGATATATTCTCTTGTACCAAAAGCTATTAGAAAAACAGTATGGCTGATAAAGAAGTTGGCTCTAGCATATACAGTGTGGATCAAAAGATGCTCCAAACACAGCTAGGATAGAACATACCCCCACGCAGGGGTTGAAAGAATCTTATAAGAACACATAAGCAGAAAATGTGCACAGGGAAGACATGTCCAGATCAACATGAAGAATAAAATATGTGAAAAGTGTGGCGTGCATTTGTATTCAGCCCCCAAGTCAATACTTTATAGAACCTCCTTTCACTGCAATTACAGCTGCAAGTATTTTTGGATATGTCTCTACCAGCTTTGCACATCTAGAGAGTGACATTTTTGCCCATTCTGCTTTGCAAAATAGCTCAACCTCTGTCAGATTGGATGAAGAGCATCTGAATAGCAAATTTTCAAGTCTTGCCACAGATTCTCAATTTAATGTAGGGTTGTTGTCCTGCTGGAAGGTGAACTTCCGCCCCAGTCGCAAGTCTTTTGTAGACTCTAACAGGGTTTCTTCTAAAATTGGCCTGTATTTGGCTCCATCCATCCTCCCATCAACTCTGACCACTTTCCCTGTCCCTGCTCAAGAAAAGCATCTCCACAACATGATGCTGCCACCACCATGTTTCATGGTGGGGATGGCGTGTTGAGGGTAATGTGCAGTGTTAGTTTTCCGCCACACATAGCATTTTGCTTTTAGGCCAAAAAGTTCAATTTGGTCTCATCTGACCAGAGCACCTTCTTCCACATGTTTGCTGTGTCCCCCACATGGCTTCTCACAAACGAGACTTCTTATGACTTTCTTTCAACAATGGCTTTCTTCTTGCCTCTCTTCTATAAAGGCCAGATTTGTGGAGTGCACAATAGTTGTCGTGTTGACAGATTCTTCCACCTGAGTTGTGGATCTCTGCAGCTCCTCTAGAGTAGTGAAAAAAAGTCCCACACATGTGGTATCGCTGTACTCAGGAGGAGTAGCAGAATGTATTTTGGGGTGGCATTTGTGGTATTGCACATGCCATGTGAGAGAAGCTATTACAATGACAATTTTGTTAAAAAATAAAAATCTTAAATTTTGCAAAGAATAACTCGCCATGTCTCTTACTAAATACCTTGAAATATCTACTTTCCAAAAAGGGGTAATTTGTACTTTCCTGGCTTGTTCGGGTCTCAAGAACTGAGATAGGCCGCCAGTACATCAGATGTGATAAATTTTTTATGATTTGCACCATAGCTTGTAGACGCTAAAACTTTCACACAGACCAAATAAGCTCCACTAATTTTGATTTATTTTTACCAAAGATATGTAGCAGTATAAATTGTGGCCAAAATTTATGAAGAAAAATTACTAATTTGCAAAATTTTATCACAGAAATTAAGAAAAATTTGTTTTCAAAATTTTCGGTCTTTTTTCATTTATAGCGCAAAAAAATAAAAAACCCAGGAGGTAATCAAATTCCACCAAAAGAAAGCTCTATTTGTATGAAAAAAGGACAAAAAAAACATTTAGGTACAGGGTTGTATGACTGAGTAATTGTCATTCACAGTGTGAGAGCACTGAAAGCTGAAAATTGGTCTGGACAGGAGGGGGGTTTAAGTGCTCAGTAAGCAAGTGGTAAAGGAACTTCAGCTGGACCAATGTAAGTTGGCAATATAATTCCTGGAAATAGGCTTTAAAATTTGATTTCAAATCTTTAACACCTTCCCACCTGGCCTATAGCAGAATGACGGCCGGGCAGGGGTTCCATCATTCTGACTGAACGTCATATGATGTCCTTCAGTAAAAGGAACTCATGCGCACCCCGGGGGACTCAGAGCGTGGCGATCGGTGGTGCGGTGTGTCGCCCAGACACACTGCATCTCCGATCATGGTAAAAAGTCTATGATGTAGCCTCTTTACCACGTGATCAGCTGTATCCAAATCACTGAACACAGTGTAAATAGGAAATGCCGGATAAGCAGCTCTCCCGACAGGTCTGCGCTGATAATCAGTGCAGCACCATTAGCGATGCCTGCCAGTGTCCACCAGTGGTGCCCGTCAGTGCCTCCTCGTTAGTGATGCCTATCAGTGCAGCCTCATTAGCGCACTTCAGTGAAGGAGAAAAATTACTTTACAAAATTTTAATAGAAACTAAGAAAAACGCTTTTTTCCCCTTTTTTCACTTGTTTAGCAAAAAATAAATTCCCAGAATCTAATGCACACGGGAGTATCCATGACCGCATCCATTTACCACGTGATCGCTCCGTCAAGCAATCACTTGTAAACAAACCGGCGTCATGGTTCCTCTTTCCCCTCTCTGTGCCGATCGGTACAGTGTGAGAGGAGAGGAGAGAGATATGGGTTGCAGCAGCGATGTGGCTAGATCTGTAGTGCCCACAGCGCTGCTCTGTGCCCATTGCAGCCTCATCCATGCTCAGCCATCCCTCTGTCATACTCAGCCATCCAGCCTCAGCAATACTTAGCCATACCCAGCCATCCACATTTATGGTTCAACCATGCTCAGCCACCCCCATCCACGGCTTACCCATGCTACTACAGTGCCTCACAAAAGTAGAATTGGTAGTCAAATTACATTTGAGAAATGTATGACCCTAGAACACCTGATGCTGCTCCCTGCACGTTGGGCCTCTGTATGTGGCCAGGCTGTAGAAAAGTCTCCCATATGTGGTATCGCCATACTCAGAAGGAGTAGGAGAATCTATTTTGGGATGTAATTTTTGGTATGTACATGCTATGTGTTAGAAATATTGTATAGCTGTGTAAAAAAAGAAAAAAAAAAAAAAAAAAAAAGTGTATTCATTTTCTTTCCACATTTTCCAAAAACTTGTAGAAAAAAAAAATATGTTCAAAAGACTCATTATGCTTCAAATGATTATGCTCTTCTTTCCAAAATGGGGTAATTTTTGGGGCGTTTCCATTGTCCTGGTGCTCCAGGGCCTTCAAAGTGCAAGAGGTATTCAGGAAATTAGATGTGTAATTTATGCTCCTAGAACACATGATGATGCTCCCTGCATGTTGTATGTGGCCAGGCTGTGTAAAGGCCCATACGCACAATAGGACTTTTTGACAACAAACATGCAAATTAGCTGTTTCAAGGCAACATCCTACCGTGAGTACACTCTATTGAACAAACTTTTTCGGTTTTCATCGGACAAATGTTGGCTGTGCAAAACAGACTAACTTTCCGGCAACAAAAGTCCTATGGTGCAAAATCCTATCGTGTGTACACAAGTCCATAGGACTTTAGTCCAAAGTACAAACACGCATGCTCCGAACCAATACAAAAGAACAGACAACAATACAGAAGTTGACCAAAGGGTGGCGGTAAAGAGCTGAAAAACCACATGATTTGGTGAAAGCTGGCTGAAAAAGTCCTGCCGTGTGTATGCTTACGCATACGACCGACGACCTTTGTACAAAAATCCACAGGAAAGTTTGTATAAAGTCCTATCGTGTGTATGGGCCTTTAGACCCCTTTCACACTAGAGCATTTTGCAGGCGCTATAGCATTAAAAATAGAGAATGCAAACCGACCTAGAACAGCTGTTCCATTCACTCCAGTGTGAAAGCTCTCGGGCTTTCACACGAGAGCGGTGCGCTGGCAGGGCATCAGAAAAAGTCCTGCCAGCAGCTTCTTTGGAGCGGTGAACTCACTGGTCCTCCACCGCTGCTCCCCATTGAAATCAATAGGGCAGCGCTGTGATACCGCCGGCAAAAAGCAGCTCCGGCAGCATTAACCCCTTTTCGGCTGCTAGCGGGGGGTTAAAACCGCCCCGCTAGCGACCGAATAGCGCAGCTAAAAATAGCGCTGCTTTACCGCTGACGGCACAGTGTGAAACGGGTCTTAAAGTCTCACACATGTGGTATCACCATACTCAGGAGTAGCAGAATGTATTTTTTTGGGTGTAATTTGTGGTATGCATATGCTGTGTGTGAGAAATAACCTGCTAATATGAAAATTTTGTGGAAGAAAAAAAAATCTTTAATTTTGCAAAGAATTGTGGGGAAAAATTAATTAAAAAAAACTCATCATGCCTCTTACTAAATACATAGGAATGTCTACTTTCTAAAAAGGGGTCATTTGGGGGGGGGTTGGGGGGGATTGGTTAGTGATGCACCGACATTTAGGCCAAAATGCCGAAAAGGAAATCTTGCCGATAACAGCGCCGAAAATGGGGGCGGGGCCCTGTCCCTGGTACTGCCCATTAGGGTGTGGCCTGGCCTGGTGCGCCGCAGTCCTCTCCTCTCTGCCCCTTCTTGCCGCGATCTCCGTTGTGTCACGGAGCTTAACTACACAGACCGCAGTAACAATGTCCCGCCTCCTGTGACAGACGGCACACTGATCCAATGGTGGGACATTGAATCAGTGTGACGTGATTACAGGAGGCGGGACACTGTTACTGCGACCCGGGCAATTCAAATGCAGCTCCGTGATACACGTAGATCGCTGCTCTGATTCAGACACTGGCAGGCTGCATGACGGGCACTGGCAAGCTGCATCTTATAGGCACAGGCAGGCTGCATCTGAGGGACAAATGCGGGCTGCATGACGGGCACTGGTGAGGCTACATTGATCTCCTGTACCGTGTCCCCAGTCTCTGACCATCTCCTGTACCGTGTCCCCAGTCTCTGACCATCTCCTGTACCGTGTCCCCAGTCTCTGACCATCTCCTGTACCGTGTCCCCAGTCTCTGACCATCTCCTGTATAAAAATATTTTTAAAAAACAGTGACTTTCGGTATCGGTTTTCAGGATCAAGGAAGATTTATTTTTTTCGGTATCAGCACCAAAAAACCCATTCGGTGCATCCCTAGTATTTGTACTTTCCTGGCTTGTTAGGGTCTCAAGAAATTAGGCCATCAGTACTTCAGGTGTGATCAATTTTCAGAGATTGGCACCATAGCTTGTGGACTCTAACTTTCACCAAATAATATACACTAATATGGGTTATTTTTACCAAAGATATGTAGCAGTATAAATTTTGGCCAAAATTTATGAAGAAAAAATTACTCATTTGCAAAATGTTATAATAGAAACAAAGAAAAATGCATTTTTTTGAATTTTCAGTTTTTTTCTTTTATAGTGCAAAAAATAAAAAAACCTAGCGGTTTTAAATACCACCAAAAGAAAGCTCTATTTGTGTGAAAAAAGGACAAAAATTTCATATAGGTGCAGTGTTGCATGACTGAGTAATTGTCATTCAAAATGTAAGAGCACCGAAAGCTGAAAATTGGCCTGGATAGGAAGGGGGTTAACCACTTTAAGACCAGCCTCGTTTTGGATTTTAGGTGTTTACTAGTTTAAAAACAGGTTTTTTTGCTAGAAAATTACTTAGAACCCCCAAACATTATATATTGGTTTTTTTCTAACATCCTAGAGAATACAACAGCGGTCATTGCAATACTTTTTTTTGCACCATATTTGCGCAGCGGTCTTCTAAGCGCACTTTTTTTGGAAAAAATTCACTTTTTTGAAAAAAAAAAAAGTTAGCCCAATTTTTATTATATTGTGAAATATGTTACGCCAAGTAAATTGATACCCATCATGTCACGCTTCAAAATTGCGCCCGCTCGTGGAATAGCGTCAAACTTTTACCCTTAAAAATCTCCATAGTCGACGTTTAAAAAATTCTACAGATTGCATGTTTTGCGTTACAGAGGAGGTCTAGGGCTAGAATTATTGCTCTCACTCTACCGGTCGCGGCGATACCTCACATGTGTGGTTTGACCACCGTTTTCATATGCGGGCGCTACTCACGTATGCGTTCGCTTCTGCGCGCGAGCTTGTCGGGACAGGGCGCTTTAAAATTTATTATTTATTTTTTCACTGTTTTTAAAAAAAAAAAAATTTGGATCACTTTTATTCCTATTACAAGGAATGTAAACATCACTTGTAATAGAAAAAAGCATGACAGGTCCTCTTAAATATGAGATCTGGGGTCAAAAAGTCCTCAGATCTCATATTTAGACTAAAATGCAAAAAAAAAAAAGTCGTTTAAAAAAAAATGACACAAAAAAAATTGTGCCTTTAAGAGAAGTAGGCGGAGCGGTCGTAATGACGTCGCTCCGGCCGTCACATGGTATGGAGATGGGTGGGCGCCATCTTGGCCTCACTCGTCTCCTTACCTAAGCAGGGAAAGGACCCGATCGCCTCCGCCGCTACCGATGGCTCCGGTAAGCGGCGGAGGGTGCGGGAGAGCAGCGGGAGGGGGGGGTGGCACCTCTCCCGCCGCCGATAACGGTGATCTCGCGGCGAACCCGTTATCGGCGGTTCCGTGTATGGAACCGCCCGCTGAAAAGATGGATACCTCGGTTGTGGCAGCAGCTGCTGCCGTTACCGAGATATCTATCTTCAAAAAAATGACGTATATATACAGTGGGCGGTCCGGAAGTGGTTAAGTGCCCAGTGGTCAAGTGGTTAAATACCACCTAAAGAAAGTTCTGTCTCAAAAAAAAGGATACGTTTAGTTTGGGTACAGCATTGCATGACCGCACAATTGTCAAAGATGCGACAGCGCTGAAAATTGGCCTGGACAGGAAGGGGGTGAAAGTGCCCAGTATTGAAGTGGTTAAACAACTGAATGTGAAATCAATGTTGCATTCTTAATAGTTTATTTTATTCAGGTGTACTTTAAGGCAAAGCAACAGGATTAAAAGTGAAATTCAGCACTAAAAATGAAAACCAATGGTAAAAGGCACATCAGACATGGTGACCAAAACTGAAACACATAAAGCATAATACCAAAAAATTGAATATTAGACGGGATATAGTAAAGTCCCAATGTATGGCTATGAACCTGATACAAGAGAGTCCCAAACATAGGCTAAATACGAATGTTGGACTGATGTAGAAATCTTCTCTTGTATATCATGAGTTGTACTATCATGGGAAGTGAATAGATGGAATATGCTTACCAGCAGGAGTGGATTCGGATGCCGGTGACACCGAATCAAACAGGCTCTGAGATCCTTAATGGACGATGGTTGGATGATGGTTGGTCCTGGAAATCTCTTTAAACCTCTCTTGAAACCTCTTTATTTACCCATAATGTTCTGTCAAGTTTTAGTTGTATTCACTTACATTTACCTATTCACATTGCATATTTTCACTATCATTTTTTCAGATTATAGGTCCATAGATTTAAATATTACTGGATGGACACACATTTCCATATCATTTTTTATTTTTATATTTTCACTTTCTCACATTATTATTATTTTTTGGTCATGTCCCTATGGGATAGTGACCATGTACGAGGGGAAATTTTCTCTTTCTTTCTAGCGCATTTGGGGATTTAAGCCCCCACACTTAATTTCAGAATTTTATTCAATTCCATCCTCACTTATTTATGCAGTGGGGAGGATGCTATTTTCCCTGTCTGCTGCTTTTGAGCTTTGTTTATTGCACATTTACATTTGCTGACTAAATAGTCTTACACATTATGCACTCACGTTTTTATTTTGCTACATATCCTAAATTTAACATATAATTTATTATTTTATTACGGCACACGTGTATATATATATTATATATATATATATATATATATATATATATATATATATATATATATATATATATATATATATATATATATATATATATATATATATATATATATATATATCTGCACATGTTAGTGGAGACTAGAGGTCGACCGATATATCGGCCGATATTTGGCGTTTTTTACTTAATCGGCATCGGCCGATTGTGCTGATAAAAAAGGCCGATTGTAACTTCAGCCGTGACTTGCAAATGACTTCTGTAATAGAGTCAACGCAAGTTTCCTGAAAGTTAGGCCCCTTTCACACGATCGGACCGTTCAGATCCGCCTGTCAGTTTTGACGGCGGACCTGAACGGGCGATCCATGTTAGCCTATGGACCGTCGGATGTCAGCGGAGACATGTCCGCTGACATCCGACCCCGTCCGATCCGCTAAAAGCAGACGTATGGGCTCTACGTCCAGATCCGTCGCTGGCGGATCGGATCGGGTGAGATCTGACGAAAACGGACACGCTGTCCGTTTTCGTCCGATCCCTCCATAGGCGGCAGCGGCGCCTGACAAGCCCCTCCCCGCTCAGTGAGCAAAGAGGGACCTGTCATCCGCCGGCTCAGCGGAGATCAACGGACAGATCTCCCGCTGAGCCGGCGGACCGAGGCGGGCTCTGTAGAAACGGAGCCCACCTCGTGTGAAAGGGGCCTTATCTTCTCTCCTCCTCTGGGCAGCCTGCCAAGTTTGATAAGAAGATACATTGTATCTCTTCAAGTTCTTTTTTATCAATAGACTGAACTCCGTAGGAATTCTCAGTTTAACCATTTAAAGACTAAATCTTTTCTGACACTTGTTGCTTACAGGTAAAAATCCAGTATTTTCTGCTAGAAAATCACTTAGAACCCCCAAACATTATATATATTTTTTTTAGCAGAGACCCTAGGGAATAAAATAGCGGTTGTTGCAATATTTTATGTCACGCGGTGTTTGCGCAGCGGTCTTTCAAACGCAATTTTTTTTTAAAAAAATACAGTAATGAATTTAAAAAAAACTAAGCAGTAAAGTTAGCCCATTTTTTTTTTTGTCCAAAAGTTTTGATTACCTGTTTTTGTGTATTTATTATTTAAGATAGTTTTTTTGTTTTGTTTTCTAAATTATACATACAAGTGAACAGATTGAAGGCTTGTTTTGTTTAATGTTTAAATGAAAAAAAATTTCTGTATTACTTAAGGCTGCTTTCACACTGGAGCGGGCATGCGTTGATGGTAAAACGCTGCTAGTTTTAGCGGCGCTTTACCGTCATTTTAGAGGCGCTATTCGGCGCTTATAACCCAGCTAGCGGCCGAGGAAGGGGTTAAATGCGCCCCTGAAGCGCCGCTGCCAAAACGCTTTGCAGGCGCTTCGGCAGCGGTGCGCATTCATTTCAATGGGCAGGAGTGGTGGAGGAGCGGTATACACCGCTCCAAAGATGCTGCTTGCAGGACTTTTTTTTAACATCCTGCCAGCGCATCGCCTCAGTGTGAAAGCACTCGGGATATCACACTGAGACTGCAGGGGAGCCGTTTTACAGGCACTTTACAGGAGCTCTTTTTAGCCCAAAAGCGCCTGAAAAACACCCCAGTGTGAAAGGGGTCTAACTGTTAGATTTTATGAGATGAAGGGAAAAAAAAAAAAAAAAAAAAAAAAAAAAAAAAAATCGGCCAAATATATCGGCCCAAAAAAAAAAAAAATCGGCATCACATATCGGAATCGGCCACCGCGATTTCTAAATATCGGCATCGGCCAGAGAAAAACCCATATCGGTCGACCTCTAGTGGAGGCACATACACTTCTTATCCTTATTGTTCAACATATTGTTCAGCCATTTACAGTTAACATGGAGCAGCTCTTCGGAGCATGACACCAGGAGATAGAGAGATTTTTCTCTCTTCTCTTTCCGGTTGTCCCCGCCGCTACATCCGTCACTTCCGGGCTGTAGTGGATGGAATTACCTTCCCTGCTTAAAGCTCAAACGAGTGGGAGATATAAGACTGTTCTATTGGCCACAGGAGAGCATGTGACTTCTTTTGTTGCCACATGACTCTCAGGCTTCTAGTGATTGAGACGTGATTCGTCTCTCGAGATCATGTCAGCAGACATGTCACGTGATCATTTCCCTGTGGTTCTTCCTGTTTACTGCACAGATCCAATAAGAAGGATCGTGCAGTATGCAATACGATTGGCCATGCTAGGAATGATGCGGTCATGTGACCCACACTTCCGGGCTGTAGTGGATGGAATTACCTTCCCTGCTTACGGTCCGGACGAGTGGGAGATATAAGACTGTTCTATTGGCCACAGGAGAGCATGCGACTTCCTTTGTTGCCACATGACTCTCAGGCTTCTAGTGATTGAGACGCGATTCGTCTCTCGAGATCATGTGACTATGTCAGCAGACATGTCACGTGATCATTTCCCTGTGGTTCTTCCGGTTTAGTACACAGATCCAATAAGAAGGATCGTGCAGTATGCAATACGATTGGCCATGCTAGGAATGATGCGGTCATGTGACCCACAGGGGGCTTTCATTAATAACCTGCATAATGTTTCCCGGGATACCCACATTTACAATCTGGATTTAGGCATTATGTATATGCTTTTATGACAAATGTACTGATGCATTGTAGAACTCTCTGAGTGGGCACAGATGATTACAGCACTGCGGAAATCATGATCATTTGGGTTCTCTCCCTATCATCTTGATTGTTATCTTTATGCTTATTAATTCCCCATTGGTCAAGGGATACGTTCCTTCCCCATTAGTGGGTGGCCTCATTGGACAGTCCCAGGCAGTCAGCTGATTCCTCTTTGGCCTATCAGGAGTAGATTTGTCACATGACTCCATTGCTGGTGTTTGATTGGCCATATGATTGGCATAGTTTTTATATAAATTTGTACAGTGTAGGAGAGGAGTTTGATGCCCCTGTTGAAGTCCATGTGGACGAAACGCGTCGGTGGGCCTTACTCTTTCCTACACTTCCTGGCGTCCTATCTTTTTGGGAACCATCCATGCTCTGGAGACTTGTTTGTGGCGGAGAATTCCCCCCTCGGGCTTCTGAACGGACAGTCGTGACGTGGACCATAGAGGATAGATCCCCCTCGAGATCCGGGATTTCCAGGACCAACCATCGTCCATTAAGGATCTCAGAGCCGGTTTGATTCGGTGTCACCGGCATCCGAATCCACTCCTGCTGGTAAGCGTATTCCATCTATTCACTTCCCATGATCGTACAACTCATGATATACAAGAGAAAATTTCTACATCAGTCCAACATTCGTATTTAGCCTATGTTTGGGACTCTCTTGTATCAGATTCATAGCCATACATTGGGACTTTACTATATCCCGTCTAATATTCAATTTTTTGTAGGGCTGAAACAACTAATCGATTAATCGACAACTAATCGATTATGAAAATAGTTGTCAACTATTTTCATAATCCATTAATCGGCCAGCACACAGAATCGATTATTTGGCCTGCACACAGAATGCATTATTTGTTTACATATCAGGAAATACAGTGCAGCACACATAGAGCTCAGTACATCATCCATACATGTCAGGAAGTGCCTGAGAACTTGTGAATGTGTGAGGAGCAATGCTTCATGGGACATGTAGTTCTGGGCAGGAAGTGAGTGGGTCTAAAAGCAGAAGTTTTTTTACCTCGCTATAAGGGCACACTATACTATAATTTGCAGCTTGCTATTGGGGCACTCTAAATGCAGGGTGAGCCAGAGGCATCGGTGGGGGACCCCAGAAGAGAAGAATCGGGGCTGCTCTGTGCAAAACCATTACACAGAGCAGGTAAGTATACCATGTTTGTTTTTAAAAAAATGACTTTAAAGACTGTGCAGGGAAGATCGGCATCTGAACCCAGAGAATGTGGAGGCTGATAGACTGGAGGTAATAGAAGGCATTACTATTACATTTAACCACTTGCCGACCGCCTCACGCCTATATACGTGAGCAGAGCGGCACGGGCAGGCAAAATCACGTACCTAGTACGTGATTGCCTTCCCGCGGGTGGGGGGTCCGATCGGACCCCCCCCCTGTGCCAGCTGCGGTCGGCATTTGGTTGGGAGCGATGACAGACGAGGGGGAGACCATCCGATCGTGGCCCCCCCCTCGCGATCGCTCCCAGCCAATGACAAACATCCCCTGCCTCTGTATAGTACACACAGGCAGAGGATGTGATGTCATCTCTCCTCGGCTGTCAGTTTCCGTTCCAGCGCCGAGGAGAGATGACATGTAAGTAAGTGCACAACACTACACAACACAGTAGAACATGCCAGGCACACTAAACACCCCCGATCCCCCCCCGATCGCCCCCCAATCACCCCCCCCCTGTCACAAACTGACACCAAGCAGGTTTTTTTTTTTTTTTCCTGATTACTGCATAGTGTCAGTTAGCAGTGTTAGGACAGTGAGTATTACCCCCCTGTAGGTCTAGGGTACCCCCCCTTACCCCCCCTAATAAAGTTTTAACCCCTTGATCACCCCCCCTCACCAGTGTCGCTAAGCGATCATTTTTCTGATCGCTGTATTAGTGTCGCTGGTGACGCTAGTTAGGGACGTAAATATTTAGGTTCGCCGTCAGCGTTTTATAGCGTCAGGGACCCCCATATACTACCTAATAAATGTTTTAACCCCTTGATTGCCCCCTAGTTAACCCTTTCACCACTGATCACCGTATAACCGTTACGGGTGACGCTGGTTAGTTCGTTTATTTTTTATAGTGTCAGGGCACCCGCCGTTTATTACCGAATAAAGGTTTAGCCCCCTGATCGCCCGGCGGTGATATGCGTCGCCCCAGGCAGCGTCAGATTAGCGCCAGTACCCCCCCTAATAAAGTTTTAACCCCTTGATCACCCCCTGTCGCCAGTGTCGCTAAGCGATCATTTTTCTGATCGCTGTATTAGTGTCACTGGTGACGCTAGTTAGGGACGTAAATATTTAGGTTCGCCGTCAGTGTTTTATAGCGTCAGGGACCCCCATATACTATCTAATAAATGTTTTAACCCCTTGATTGCCCCCTAGTTAACCCTTTCACCACTGATCACCGTATAACCGTTACGGGTGACGCTGGTTAGTTAGTTTATTTTTTATAGTGTCAGGGCACCCGCCGTTTATTACCGAATAAAGGTTTAGCCCCCTGATCGCCCGGTGGTGATATGCGTTGCCCCAGGCAGCGTCAGATTAGCGCCAGTACCGCGAACACCCACGCACGCACCGTACACCTCCCTTAGTGGTATAGTATCTGAACGCATCAATATCTGATCCGATCAGATCTATACCAGCGTCCCCAGCAGTTTAGGGTTCCCAAAAACGCAGTGTTAGCGGGATCAGCCCAGATACCTGCTCGCACCTGCGTTTTGCCCCTCCGCCCGGCCCAGCCCAACCAAGTGCAGTATCGATCGATCACTGTCACTTACAAAACACTAAACGCATAACTGCAGCGTTCGCAGAGTCAGGCCTGATCCCTGCGATCGCTAACAGTTTTTTGGTAGCGTTTTGGTGAACTGGCAAGCGCCAGCGGCCTAGTACACCCTGGTCATAGTCAAACCAGCACTGCAGTAACACTTGGTGACGTGGCGAGTCCCATAAGTGCAGTTCAAGCTGGTGAGGTGGCAAGCACAAGTAGTGTCCCGCTGCCACCAAAAAGACAAACACAGGCCCGTCGTGCCCATAATGCCCTTCCTGCTGCATTCGCCAATCCTAATTGGGAACCCACCGCTTCTGCAGCGCCCGTACTTCCCCCATTCACATCCCCAACCAAATGCAGTCGGCTGCATGAGAGGCATTTTCTTTATGTCCTCCCGAGTACCCCTACCCAACGAACCCCCCAAAAAAGATGTTGTGTCTGCAGCTAGCGCGGATATAGGCGTGACACCCGCTATTATTGTCCCTCCTGTCCTGACAATCCTGGTCTTTGCATTGGTGAATGTTTTGAACGCTACCATACACTAGTTGAGTATTAGCGTAGGGTACAGCATTGCACAGACTAGGCACACTTTCACAGGGTCTCCCAAGATGCCATCGCATTTTGAGAGACCCGAACCTGGAACTGGTTACAGTTATAAAAGTTACAGTTACAAAAAAAAGTGTAAAAAAAAAAAAAAAAACACAAACAAAAATAAAAAAAAATAGTTGTCGTTTTATTGTTCTCTCTCTCTATTGTTCTGCTCTTTTTTACTGTATTCTATTCTGCAATGTTTTATTGTTATTATGTTTTATCATGTTTGCTTTTCAGGTATGCAATTTTTTATACTTTACCGTTTACTGTGCTTTATTGTTAACCATTTTTTTGTCTTCAGGTACGCCATTCACGACTTTGAGTGGTTATACCAGAATGATGCCTGCAGGTTTAGGTATCATCTTGGTATCATTCTTTTTAGCCAGCGGTCGGCTTTCATGTAAAAGCAATCCTAGCGGCTAATTAGCCTCTAGACTGCTTTTACAAGCAGTGGGAGGGAATGCCCCCCCCCCCACCGTCTTCCGTGTTTTTCTCTGGCTCTCCTGTCTCATCAGGGAACCCGAGAATGCAGCCGGTGATTCAGCCAGCTGACCATAGAGCTGATCAGAGACCAGAGTGGCTCCAAACATCTCTATGGCCTAAGAAACCGGAAGCTACGAGCATTTTATGACTTAGATTTCGCCGGATGTAAACAGCGCCATTGGGAAATTGGGGAAGCATTTTATCACACCGATCTTGGTGTGGTCAGATGCTTTGAGGGCAGAGGAGAGATCTAGGGTCTAATAGACCCCAATTTTTTCAAAAAAGAGTACCTGTCACTACCTATTGCTATCATAGGGGATATTTACATTCCCTGAGATAACAATAAAAATGATTAAAAAAAAAAAAAAATTAAAGGAACAGTTTAAAAATAAGATAAAAAAGCAAAAAAATAATAAAGAAAAAAAAAATAAATAAAAAGCACCCCTGTCCCCCCTGCTCTCGCGCTAAGGCGAACGCAAGCGGCGGTCTGGCGTCAAATGTAAACAGCAATTGCACCATGCATGTGAGGTATCACCGCGAAGGTCAGATCGAGGGCAGTAATTTTAGCAGTAGACCTCCTCTGTAAATCTAAAGTGGTAACCTGTAAAGGCTTTTAAAGGCTTTTAAAAATGTATTAATTTTGTTGCCACTGCACGTTTGTGCGCAGTTTTAAAGCATGTCATGTTTGGTATCCATGTACTCGGCCTAAGATCATCTTTTTTATTTCATCAAACATTTGGGCAATATAGTGTGTTTTAGTGCATTAAAATTTAAAAAAGTGTGTTTTTTCCACAAAAAATGCGTTTGAAAATCGCTGCGCAAATACTGTGTGAAAAAAAAAATGAAACACCCACCATTTTAATCTGTAGGGCATTTGCTTTAAAATAATATATAATGTTTGGGGGTTCAAAGTAATTTTCTTGCAAAAAAAATACATTTTTTCATGTAATCAAAAAGTGTCAGAAAGGGCTTTGTCTTCAAGTGGTTAGAAGAGTGGGTGATGTGTGACATAAGCTTCTAAATGTTGTGCATAAAATGCCAGGACAGTTCAAACCCCCACAAATGACCCCATTTTGGAAAGTAGACACCCCAAGCTATTTGCTGAGAGGCATGTCGAGTCCATGGAATATTTTATATTGTGACACAAGTTGCGGGAAAGAGACACATTTTTTTTTTTTTTTGCACAAAGTTGTCACTAAATTATATATTGCTCAAACATGCCATGGGAATATGTGAAATTACACCCCAAAATAAATTCTGTTGCTTCTCCTGAGTACGGGGATACCACATGTGTGAGACTTTTTGGGAGCCTAGCCGCGCACGGGACCCCGAAAACCAAGCACCGCCTTCAGGCTTTCTAAGGCCGTAAATTTTTGATTTCACTCTTCACTGCCTATCACAGTTTCGGAGGCCATGGAATGCCCAGGTGGCACAAAACCCCCCCAAATTACCCCATTTTGGAAAGTAGACACCCCAAGCTATTTGCTGAGAGGTATAGTGAGTATTTTGCAGACCTCACTTTTTGTCACAAAGTTTTGAAAATTGAAAAAAAAAATTTTTTTTCTGGTCTTTCTTCATTTTCAAAAACAAATGAGAGCTGCAAAATATTCACCATGCCTCTCAGCAAATAGCTTGGGGTGTCTACTTTCCAAAATGGGGTCATTTGGGGGGGGGGTTGGGCCATCTGGGCATTTTATGGCCTTCAAAACTGTGATAGGCAGTGAGGAGTGAAATCAAAAATGTATGCCCTTAGAAATCCTGAAGGTGGTGCTGGGTTTTCGGGGCCCCGTACGCGGCTAGGCTCCCAAAAAGTGCCACACATGTGGTATCCCCGTACTCAGGAGAAGCAGCTGAATGTATTTTGGGGTGCAATTCCACATATGCCCATGGCCTGTGTGAGCAATATATCATTTAGTGACAACTTTTTGTAAATTTTTTTTTTTTTTTTTTTTTTGTCATTATTCAATCACTTGGGACAAAAAAAAAAAAATATTCAATGGGCTCAACATGCCTCTCAGCAATTTCCTTGGGGTGTCTACTTTCCAAAATTGGGTCATTTGGGGGGGGTTTGTGCCATCTGGGCATTTTATGGCCTTCAAAACTGTGATAGGCAGTGAGGAGTGAAATCAAAAATGTATGCCCTTAGAAATCCTGAAGGTGGTGCTGGGGTTTCGGGGCCCCGTACGCGGCTAGGCTCCCAAAAAGTGCCACACATGTGGTATCCCCGTACTCAGGAGAAGCAGCTGAATGTATTTTGGGGTGCAATTCCACATATGCCCATGGCCTGTGTGAGCAATATATCATTTAGTGACAACTTTTTGTAAATTTTTTTTTTTTTTTTTGTCATTATTCAATCACTTGGGACAAAAAAAATAAATATTCAATGGGCTCAACATGCCTCTCAGCAATTTCCTTGGGGTGTCTACTTTCCAAAATGGGGTCATTTGGGGGGGGTTTGTACTGCCCTGCCATTTTAGCACCTCAAGAAATGACATAGGCAGTCATAAACTAAAAGCTGTGTAAATTCCAGAAAATGTACCCTAGTTTGTAGACGCTATAACTTTTGCGCAAACCAATAAATATACGCTTATTGACATTTTTTTTACCAAAGACATGTGGCCGAATACATTTTGGCCTAAATGTATGACTAAAATTTAGTTTATTGGATTTTTTTTATAACAAAAAGTAGAAAATATCATTTTTTTTCAAAATTTTCAGTCTTTTTCCGTTTATAGCGCAAAAAATAAAAACGGCAGAGGTGATCAAATACCATCAAAAGAAAGCTCTATTTGTGGGAAGAAAAGGACGCAAATTTCGTTTGGGTAGAGCATTGCATGACCGCGCAATTAGCAGTTAAAGCGACGCAGTGCCGAATTGTAAAAAGTGCTCTGGTCAGGAAGGGGGTAAATCCTTCCGGGGCTGAAGTGGTTAAAGTAAAAGTTTACATGGAGGTAAGCCACATTACATGGGAGCAGGGCACATTACATGTGTCCCAGTGTGAATGGGATCTAAATAAAAAATGTGATCTCTGAGTCTGATGATATTTACCAGATTCAACCTCCAATAGTATATACAGTATATCTCCTCTGTCTGTTATTCTCAGAGTGGATTAGAGATTTTGCTCCCTAATCATACAGTTGATTATTTAAATTTACCATTGCATATTAGAATTTTAAGAATAAATTGCCTTTTTTTAAACTTTACATATTAAATTATACACCACGCTTTTTTTAAGGTTATGATCCGATTAATCGAAACAATAATCGGCCAACTAATCGATTATGAAAATAATCGTTAGTTGCAGCCCTAATTTTTTGGTATTATGCTTCATGTGTTTCAGCTATGTATATATTGGTAATGGTCACCATGTCTGATGTGCCTTTTACCATTGGTTATCATTTTTAGCGCTGCATTTCACTTTTACTTCTGTTTACAATATTGGTCATATTTTATGTAGCTGCTTTTCACATTGTGTTAGCACAGTGTCATTTATATTTTCTTTGAAAGCAACAGGATTGCTTTAATAACCGGAAGCATAAAGCTTTACTTTGCTTAGCTGTCACTTCTAGCTGACAGGAGTGAACAAAAATCCCCAGAATTTCATGTATGGAGGAGAGTGTTAGTGTTGGTGCTTGGCCCAGTACTGTCACATGGGGTAGATGAAAGTGCTCAGCCCTGTAAAATAAGTATTATATCCTGCAAGATTAACAAAAATATACACAGTATGGATCCTGGAAGATTGCCTAACTGGCCAGATCAAAACCCTATAGCCTTATGCCTAAGAGTACTAAAAAAAAAAAATAGAAAAAAAAAAAAAAAACCCACGCCTGTAAATGTCGAGTTGTTACTCAAATTTAACCCCAAACCTCCCTCGTCCCATCTTGTTTATATTTCAGTATTAGTTTTTTTTCGTTTACATATCATAATGTAACAAAACCGCATTTATTAGGCTGGGGACACACTAATGCGATGCCAGGCACCGCATTGCGAATACAGCAATACAGTTTGTATGGCTGAAATCTCATCGCGTTTTTGGTGCGCACTGGAATCAGATCGCATGAGTGTTCAGACTCATGCAGTCAGATTCCACAGTTTGCACTGTGTTCTGCGAATCGATTTGCGGGTGTCAATTTTATATCGACACCTGCAGCGGTTCGCAGAGAGCAGTATGAACTGCCTGCGAGTCAGATGCGATGCGGGAACCCGCACAGGAATAGCGGTGGTTCCTGCATCACACCAATGTAAACCCAACCTTAGAAGTTGAAGCAGCAGCATTGTTATGTTGAAACAGAAATCAACATGTGAATTTGGAGAGGGGAAAAAAAAAAAGAAAAAAAAAAAAAAAAAAGAGCTGCAGATAGGTGGAGTCTGTGGTCCAGCAGTCGGGGCACACTACTCTGGTTGGGTGGTGAGCCCAAACAGGAAGATAGAAGCACTCTGGATTTCTGGAAAACCAATAGATATTATTCTGTACTTGCAGCGTTATTTGTCCTTACATACTCTTTAATATATTTTTTAAAAAAGCACACGTTAAGTACCTGCAATATAAAGAATAAGTCAGGGGGAGGTTCCTTCACAATGAGAGGGAATTTATTTAATGAAGATGCAAGCTGAACCCTACTGACCTAAAAATTCCTGCAGGATAAGATTAGGAAGTAGGAGATTGTAAAAAGGAAGATCTCAATTTTTATTACCTGGCAGCCTCTGAAACAACCAACCTAAGCTGGCAGCATGTCGGCAAACAAAGTGAACATTTAGATTGTACAACAACCTAGTTTACAATAGAAAAGCAAAGCAAAAAATATGAGTATACTTTCTTTTTTTTTTTTTTTAATTGATCACATGACCTCTGTTCTCAGCTGGATATGGGGCTTAGAATAGTGGGTTTGTAGGCTGCAGGGTTGGCGTTTCAGCACACATCTGACCATTAGATTACGGGCAGGCTGTGCTTCCAAGTAGAATGCAAAGAATAAAATTGACCATGCTGGGATGGATGAGCTCTCACGTCTAGAGTGGTCAGTCTGACATAGGAAAGCATGGGGACTGACAGGAAAACTGGGAATTTCACACAAAAGAAAAACAATACGTAGAACAAATCTTTTTTAATACAAGTACATGGTTACACAGACACATGTCAGACTTATGAAATGCTGGGGTAACATATACCTGTGCGGAGATCAGTGCTGCATTTAGCAAGTATGTGCAACAAAACACAGCAATAATCCACACTGCACAGACTATATGTGTGCAAATGCACAAAGGGATAGAAGTACCAATTTCGGGATGCAATTAATTAGTAAGCACAAAACTATTAAGGGCGGCTGAGCACAAAAACAGCCCTTACAAGAATCTACAATAAAGGATGCATGATCACAGCTCAGGGACTTTCCAGCTTTGCTATTACAGTTGAGCTGTCCAGACAGACAGCAACCAGAGATTAGAGAGCAAACACTAACAAAAGTTGCAGAACTTTGAAAACTACAGAAATCAAATGACCATAAAAGCTGTAATACATCAAAATGATTGTAAATGTAATTTTTTATTTTAAAAGGTAAGTAGGGGTCTGGGAACCCTTTATTTTTTTTAAATCATACTTACCTAGGTGGATGCTGCATCTGTCCCCCACCGGCAAATGGATCGAACACTGTTGCATGCTCGGTTCGCACAGCTCCCTGAGCAGAGAGCTGGTGGCTGTCAGTCACCGGGTCTCCGCTCTGACCCCCCCCGCGCTCACTGGAGCGCTGGGCTGTGGAAGGGGCGGTAGCTGGCGTTTTAGGCTCTCAGTGGCTGAGCCGGGTGCCGGTGTTCTATAGGATGGTGCCCGCTATCGAGAAGTGCCTGGGACGAGCTGCACATGCGCCGCACGGAACAGCACAACAGCTGATTTTACAATTAGCTGTTGTGACGACGAGACGGCACCTGCGCACAATAGTCGATGGAAGAAATTTTTGTGTCAGATTGTGCCTCGCGCTGCTGAGACATGTTCATGTCCGTGAGGGGCGAATTTGTACATGTTGGGGGCAGATTTTTAAAAGATGGGAAGTGCTGCAAAACAAATCTTTTTCTGCTATTTTTCATGGATGCTTGTGGGGCATCTAGTCAACTGAAGAGGGGGTTTTTGTATGTTGAAGGGCGGGTTTGCAGGGCGTATTTAGCCAACTATAGAAAAAGATTTGTTTTGTAGCACTGGCCATCATTTAAAAATCCGCCCCAACATGTACAAATCCGCCACTCACCAACATGAACACGCCTCAGGGCCGCGAGGCACAATCTGACACAAAAATGTCTTCCATTGGCTATTGTGCACAGGCGCAATCACAACAGCCGATCATAAAACCATCTGCTGTGATGTTCCGTACGGTGCATGCCATAGACACACACACACAGCGCGGCTTGGTCCATCCCCCCCCCCTCACAGACTGCAACTGACAATGGCTTCCGCTGCTACCTCCATGTACAGTGAGGAGAGAGCCGCTGCTCTCAGGCACAGCACTGGATGGAGATCAGGCTTGGGTAAGTATAAGGGGTTGGACTGCACACAGGTTTTATACCTTAGAGCCCTTTCACACTGGGGCGGTTTGCAGGCGCTATTGCGCTAATAATAGCGCCTGCAAACCGACCCGAAAGTGCCGCTGCTTGCATTTCAGTGTGAAAGCCCCGAGGGCTTTCACACTGGAGCAATGCGCTGGCAGGACGGTAAAAAAAGTCCTGCCAGCAGCATCTTCGGAGCAGTGAAGGAGCGGTGTGTATACCGCTCCTTTACCGCTCCTGCTCATTGAAATCAATGGGACGGCGCGGCTATACCACCGGCAAAGCGCCTCTGCAGAGGCGCTTTGCGGTGGTATTTAACCCTTTCTCGGCCGCTAGCGGGGGTAAAACCGCCCCGCTAGCGGCCACATACCGGCGGTAAAACACCGCTAATAATAGCGGCGTTTTACCGCCGACGCCGCCCCCCGCCCCAGTTTAATGCAGAGAATGAAGTAAAAAAAAAAAAACTCCTACCTTTACAACCACTTTAATACTAGCTAAATACTAAAAGCAAATGGCAAAAAAGAAACATGAGGAAACCTTTGTGTTTACTTGTTTATGTAAGTTTTTCTTACCTACAGCACCACTCCGCTGTAAAGGGAGCACTGGACTATCAGATGAAAAATTCCAACCTAGCTTAGAGCCATGTCCAGCCCGGCTCCCCAGTCAGCGAGTTGAACATAAAATAAACTCAGATTCCGTAACCACACAAACTATGTGGATGCAGAGATCTCTCCCATTGCACAATTGTATTCTGACAGCAGGGCTCTTCCCCCGCCACTATACACTGACCAATTCGTTTGGGCTGAGCACCTCTCATACCAACAATATGTAGAATACATTCTGTCCTAAATTTATGATTCATTTTTTAAATTTTTAGTGATTGGATTGAATACCCTGGGGCTGTGATTTCCCTAGAGGTCTCGTGGTCTGTTACTTGCATTTTGAAATGCTTTTTTGAGACATCTCTTGCTACATCCATGGTCCAAGAAGCGTTTCTGTAGTTCAGAGGCTTGAATTTTAAAGTCATCCTCATTGGTACAATTCCGTTGGGCCCGTAAGTATTGGCCCTTGGGGATGGAGCCAATTAGGTGTGACGGATGAGCGCTTGTGGAGTGTAACAGGGAATTACCTGCAGTGTCTTTCCGATGTAGGTTGGTGGTGAAGGCTCCCTCTGTAGCTTTATGTATGTTCAAATCAAGAAATGGGAGAGTTTTTCTATGCCAATTGTAGGTGAAAGACAAAATTGTAGTCATTATAATAGAGTTCCCCCACAAACTCCGCAAGGAGTTCTGGGGTCCCTGTCCATAGAATCAGGAGGTCATCGATGTGGCGCAGGTATATCAAGGAAGCATCCGAGGAGAAATCCTCACGCTCCCACCCCCCAGGTACAGGTTGGCGTAGGATGGGGCACATTTAGTTCCCATCGCCACACCCTGTACCTGGAGGTAGTGGGAGCCGTTAAATGTGAAGGCATTGTGGGTCAAAATGAAGTGCAGCATTTCTATTATGAATGCATTGTAGGGGATGGTATCAAGGTCTCTTTCATTTAGAAAGGTTGAAATAACTGCATTACCTTTGTCGTGAGGGATGCTGGAGTAGAGGGCCTCTACATCGATGGATACAAGAATGGTGACAGCAGGTACAAATAAGCCTTTCAGGGCCGTTAAGACATGAATAGTGTCTTTTAGATACGTGGGAAAGCTTCCTACATGGGGGCGTAGGTAATCATCTATTAGGGAGCTTGCTTGATGGGTAAGGCATCCTATCCCCGAAATGATGGGCCTGCCTGGAGGTAAGGATAAAGGAGGGTTTTCTCCTCGTAACAGCCCACTCCATCACAGCCCCAGGGTATTCGTCCAATCACGAAATTTAATAATCAATCTCAAATCATCAAACGTATTTTAAATACCCACTGGCACCTTTTGAGTGATGACCCCACTCAAAGATTATTTGTAGAACCTGAACCGCATGTCATGGATAAACGTAACCAATCACTACGCAACATCCTAGTCTCTAGCCATTTTATGCCGCAGGGATCTAAAGACCCATGCGCTAATTTACTGCGAGGTACTTTCCAATGCGGCAATCGTGACTTCTGCAAGTATATTATAACTGGAAATAACATTGTTCTACCCACAGGGGAACATTTACGTATGCAACATTTTGTTAATTGTGACACCATTGGTATCGTGTATTTGTTAACATGCGGTTACGGTAATCGTTATGTAGGTAAGACCAAGAGAAATTTTTGGAGAAGGATTAAAGAACACGCTGTAGATATACAGTTAGGTGTCACTGAGAAACCAATACCCAGGCATTTTGCGGAATGCCATGACTATAATACCGAATCCTTGAAATTCCAGGTACTGGCCCGGGTACACCCCCCTATCCGCGGAGGAAACTTTGACCAAAGAATCCTTCAAATAGAAGCTAAGTGGATTTTTAAATTAAGGGCAACACATCCACCAGGAATGAATGATGCGATCAGCTATGCCCCTTTCTTATAACACTATAAATCGATCCATGCACTTTTTGCCTGCTTTCATTTAAAATTTGTTGTTTTTTCCTCTCTCCCCCACTTCCTTTTTTTTTTTTTTCGAAAATATCTCCACCCTTTGCAACCAACAAAATATTTATCCACTACAACCCTCCCACGGTACAAACTTAACATCCTCTGCATTTGTTTTACCTATTTTGGCTTAATAGTGTATGTATTAATTTGGATGTATATATATATATATATATATATATGACTGAAACAGGGAGAGGAGCTGGAGGGTTTGTTTAGTTTTTCCTGTATTTATGCATTGATGTGTTGGCAACTATGTCTAACTATGTCTTATCCTGTCTAACTATTCACTTCTATTTGTTTTTTCGATGTGCCTCCTCACCCCCTGCTTTGGACCGTTCCTGGAAGTGAACCCCGACTCGTGAGGCATTTGGCCACGCCTGTATCTATTCACTGCCTGAGGGGCCTGCCAATGTTTCATCCTCATAGATGGCTATACATTTGACAGTTTCTTGGCGATTTCACCAAGTCCCCACAGAGGAGTTTCCAACAGATCCTCCAATCGGGGGACACCAACACCTGACGGCCTCTGAGCCGACAAATGTACGGCCCCTCCCCCATTCTGTGGAACGCAGCATCACCGCCGCAAATCCACCAGCGCCAGCTAAACGCCATGCCGTCCAGGTCCCGCCCCTTTTGTCCACACACCGGTAAGGCACAGCGATCCTCCCCCCTTCATTCTATCTGGACTGTGGAGCTATCAGGGTGTAGATCGGGGGTCCTCTGCATGCGATTCTTTCAGCATGCACTACCCATAGCATTCAGTGCATAGATGGACTTGCTCCGGTCCCTCCGGATCCCTCATCCGGGCAACTTGAGCAACTCCAGGAATCCTCCCTCCCACACACACCTCCCAGGGCTAATTATGGCAGCTGGGCTTCCCTATATAGGATGTTATCCCTCAGTCTTTCCCCAGCGGCTCATCCCCTCAGTTGTGAGGAACATTGTGGAGAGACTTTGGGTACTAGATCGCAGGTATTTGATCTTTTCTTTTTCCCTTTTTTTTTTTTTTTTCCCCCAGCAGCCCTTCCTTTTAGACTAAAAAACCCTTTTTTTGTTTGTTTGGATTAGACTACAATCAGCTGTAAACTGTGCCCTCTTTTCCACTCTGGGACATGTTTTAAAACTCACATATACATCACCTTTCATTACAATTGAAACCATTGGTTTAATCTTTGGAAACAACCATTTTTTTGCCCAGAAGCTCGGTTCACACTAGGACGACTTGGGATCCGACTTGTACGCCCTCAAGTCGCCCCAGAAAGAGATTCACATTATAGTGAATGGGAGCGTCTTAATAGACACTACTGAAGTCGCTCCGACTTCAGAGCGTACTCCCTGTACTACTTGGATCCGACTTGGTAGGCGACCTGTACCATAGAAATCAATGGAAGTCGCCTCCAAGTCGGATCTCTCTCTAAAGTCAAGCGACTTTGCAGGCAAAAACTTTCGTTTGCCCAGGCAAACCCCTCCCTCCCAGAGAGCTGATTGTCCTGTGATTGGCCACAGCCGAAGTCATCTGTCATGGAGGCGACTTCAAGTCGCGTTGTAATTTGCTAAAGTCGCGCTGAAGTCGCGTTGAAGCCGCGTTGAAGTCGCGTTGAAGTCGCCGTGCAAAGTCGCGCTGAAGTCGTGTTGCCCCTGTGTGAATCGAGCCTTAATGGTACTTCAACCTTTCAATTAGGTTTGGTCTAATCCCAGTACATTTACTTGGTGAGAAAACTTCAATATACATTCTCTTGCCCTAGGGGTGATCTCTTTTTCTTTCCATTTTTTATTCTATTTTATTTTTTTTATTTTTATTTTACTTTGATCACCAAACGCACTACCTCCTATTAACCATCTGCATATTTAGGGGCCCCTCCTCTTTCGTCCGTCCAGGTGGGAAGGAGTATTCCCAAGGGCTCCCAGGCCTCCTCTGTCCCACTGAGCCGGTGTTCTCCATGTGTGGTCCTTTTCGGTGAGTTGAGGGGCACGTCATTAAAACTTCGCATTTTGTATTGTATTACATTGTCACATAAATATTTAATTCTATCTACTTGATTTTCCATACTAAATTCACTATAGGCAAAATATGACTGTACACCAATGGGTATATATAGAAACCATCACTGTGTTTATATTTTCAATATTTTTTAATATAAATTTTTTTTATTAATATTCGTTGCAATGTATATATTTCTTGATATGAATCCATGTAAAGACAAACAGATCAACACATGTATGTTATTTGCATCATTATGTATTCATACTAATTAGGGGTGCAACGGATCAAAAAACTCACGGATCGGATCGTTCCTCGGATCAGGAGTCACGGTTCAGATCATTTTCGGAACAAAAAAAAAAAAAAAAATCTCCCCAACTGTAATATCCACGTCATCTCCCCCATTGTAATATCCACAATCTCCCCCACTGTAATAATATATTAGCAGGGTATTGGCAGGGTATTGCTGCCATCTGATCTCTCCCCTCCACTGTACAGATCAGTACACAGAGGGGAGAGAGGAACCGGCGTCATGACATGATGCCGGTTTACAAGTGATTGCGCCGTCATTTGACGGAGCGATCACGTGGTAAACGGCCGCCGGGTGTACCAAGATGGCCGCCGCTCTGGAGCTAGGCCGAAGCCTAAGGCCAAGGCAGCGGGGCGCTCCGCGGAGCGCATGTGTGCCGATCCGAACAGGCTGAACCAGTCGGATCACGGATCGATGACGATCTGTTGCACCCCTAATACTAATCATATGGATGTATGGTACACTAATTAAAACTCTATTTGTAGAATTCACATGGCGCTTTCATCTGTGCTATCCGCAAGGCCCTGACGAAGCGGAATAGCCGCGAAACGCGTAGGCCATTCCTTGTATAATTTGTTGGGAACCAGCACATCCCTGAACTCTAATTGAATTACCAAGATTTTAATGCATTTTAAATAAAAATGTGATTATTCTTGTATAAATATATTGTATCTCATTTTGTTTATACTCGTCCGAGGCACAATTAGAGTCCCATTTTTTTTCTACAAGTTTTTAGACACACATTTACATAAATTAGTTATTTTTATTCTTCACACATCTAGAGCTTTTTTTTGGTGGTATTTAGTCACTACTGGTTTATTTTTTTATTTTTTGCTAAACGAATAAAGACCGAAAATTTTGAAAAAAAAAAATTTTTTTCTTGGTTCCAGTTATAAAATTTTGGAAATAAGTCGTTTTTCTTCTTCACTGATGTGCACTGATGAGGCTGCACTGATGGGCACCGATTGGTAGCAATGCTAATCAAGACATGCTAAGATCAGTGCCCTGATTGGAAGTGTAAATGTCCCGTGTGAATTTGTCAGTTTTCAGCTCTCTTCTCACCCTGCAAGCGTGGAGAATTGTCGATAACCGGCAAATCTTATTTACATCCGTGATTAGACACAGCTGATCATGTGCTAAGGAGGCGCCATGATTTTCTCTTTACGCCGATCTGTTCAGACGAATCGATCAAAGATCAATGCCTATGCATGCCGCAGGGGGGCGCTTAGGCAGCACGATCAAAGAGGGACGTCATATGATGGCCTTCCGGCAAAGTGTAGCCGGCACCCTAAACACAGGTAGCAATCGGCTGAAAAACGGGCAAAAAGGCACTCGACTCACCGCCATAAACAGTTGCAGAAACTATTTTTGGTGCATTTGTCATGCAATGGGGTGGCCCAGTCAATCGCTCAAAAAATAAAAACGCACCAAAAACCACAGGGGGGAAAAAAGGCATACAATACAAAGGTGTGAATGCAGCCCAAGGCTCCGTTCACATCTGAGTGTTCCGTGAACACCTGCAGAAACATGTTTCCAAAATGCACACCAAAAACATGCGCTGCCATTAATTAAGGCTGCAGTCACACCTGAGCGACGTGACGCGCCACTTTTTTTTCGTTGTGCAACATAGAACCAAATGGGCTTTCCTACGCAGGGCTATCGCACCAAAGTAGCTTACCTACTGTTTCTGGCACGTGGGGGGTGCACATCGCGGCGATAGGTGATGTGTGTCACACCACTACACCGATCTCAGTAAAGAGCCTCCGACGAAGGCTCTTTACCACATGATCAGCCATGTCCAATCACGGCTGATCACGATGTAAACAGGAAGAGCCGTTGATCGGCGTTTCCACACTCGCATCTAACAGACGCGAGTAGAGGAGAGCCGATCGGCAGCTCTCCTGACATGGGGGGGTCTGTGCTGATTGTTTATCAGCGCAACCCCCCCTCAGATGCCCACACTGGACCACCAGGGAGGCACATAACCTGTGGATGGCCAGGTACATCCCCCATGGCCATCCACATGTGCAAATTAATGCCCAATCTATGCCAATTAGTGCCCACAAATGGGCACTGACTGGCACCATTATGGAACATATTAATTCAGTGATGCCCAGCAATGCCACCCATCAGTGCCCGTTAGTGCCACTTATCAGTGCCACTTCATTGGTGCCATCTCATCGGTGCCCCTCAGTGGCGCCTTATCAGTGCCCGCCAGTGCAGCCATATCAGTGCCCGTCATTGAAGAAGAAAACTTATTTACAAAAAATTTTAAACAGAAACAAAGAAAAACTTTTTTTTTCCCAAAATTTCCGGTCTTTTTTTAATTTGTTGCGGAAAAAATAAAAATACAGAAGTGATCAAATACCACCAAAAGAAAGCTCTATTTGTGGGAACAAAATGATAAAAAATTTGTTTGGGTACAGTGTTGTATGACCGCACAATTGTCATTCAAATTGCGGCAGCACTGAAAGCTGAAAATTGGCCTGGGCGGGAAGGTGTGTAAGTGCCCTGTATTGAAGTGGTTAAATACTGCCTACCACGGATATACTGTGACAAGGTGGCTCTATTGTTTGACACGACGTACCTGTATGTCATTTCGTGCAATAGACAGCAGGGGTGCACTCTGAATGGTCAGAGGGGGAGGTAATCAGCGGTTGCCCGCCGGGACCCGCCGATCTTTCCCCAGAGGCAGACCGGCGATCTGCCTATGTAAACATGGGAAGAACACAGTGATCTTGTGTTCTTGCTAAGCAGGAACAGGGATTTCTGTGTTCACCCAGTCAGTCCCTCCCTCCCCCACACAGTAAGAAAGCACCTGATCCTAGGGACATACTTAACCCTTTGATCACCCTAGATGTTTAACCCCTTCCCAGCCAGTGTAATTCATATGGTAACAGTGCATATTTTTAGCACTGATCACTGTATTACTGTCACTGTTTCCCCCCCAAAAAAATGTCAAAAATGTCAGTTAGGTCTGTCCGCCGCAATGTCGCAGTCCCACTAAAAATAGCAGATCGCCACCATTACTAGTAAAAAAATAAAATATAAATTCCATAAAAATATCCCAAAGTTTGTAGACGCGATAATGTTTGCACAAACCAATCAATATGCGATTATTGGGATTTTTTACAAAAAAACAGGTAGCAGAATACATATTGGCCTAAAATCGATAAATTAGATTTTTTTCTTGGATATTTATTATAGCAGAAAGTAAAAAATGTTGTTTGTTTTCTTCAAAATTGTTTCTCTTTCTGGTTTATAGAGCAAAAAATAAAAACCGCAGAGGTGATCATATACCACCAAAAGAAAGCTATTTGTGGGAAAAAAAAGGACGTCAATTTTGTTTGGGTACAACGTCGCACGTCCGCACAATTGTCAGTTAAAATAACGCAGTGCTGAATCGCAAAAAATGGCCTGGTCATAAAGGCGTTAAAACCTTCCGGGGCTGAAGTCAGACATCTCAAGTCTACCGCGACTTCCGGGAGTCTCACGCATTTGACTGCGGGCTCCCGGACACCCGCGAGCGCCAGGCAATCCCCTGGCTGAGCGTGTCACTCAGGGGGCAGGGGCTGTGCTGTGAACAGGAGGCGGGGCTGGCTGAGGAAGAGTCTAACAGCGGAGGGCTGGAGGAGCAAGTGTAACCCTCTCCAGTCCGCCACATCTGACTACACAGGTGCTGAATTGGGGCGCCGTGAGGGAGATACACAGTACCTGAACCCCGAGGACATAGTATAAGAAGGTATGACCACAGCAAAATCCTGCAGCACTGAGCACACACATAATTCTGGCTGAATGGAAATAAGATTGTGGGGAGCGCTGCAGAGTCACATGTAATGCTGGTTGGACAGTGTCTTCCAGAAATGTATGTCTTCAGGCAGTGCAATGTTACTGATCAGCCTCTCCCTCACTCTGTAATCTATTTTTTTTCTTTATAGCTGCACACTCTGATAAGATCTCTGGAAGACCCTGCAGCCATTCTGTGTCCAGTGACAGGTCACACATGGTTGGTTGTTAACCATTTCAGCTCAGCTATTTAGCCAGAGCTCTGTGTGTGCTGCATAGTTTGATGTTTTTGTGAAGGATTTACTGCTGATTCAGGCTAGAAGTTTCACAGACCCATTAACTGTTTACTGTCCTCCACTAATCCTCACCACTTCACTGTTTGTAAGAAATGTTTTATTTTGGAAATTAAATGTGCTGCTTCCTTGTCACTTGGTTGTACTTTCCAAAGGAGGATTACTGACTTGATCTTGCAGAACTGGTTTAAATAGAGTGGCATAGCCCTGCGATACTATATACTTGTACATTGAGTTCTACCATAAATGCAGTCTCTGACCATCTCCTGCCCCACGTCTGCAGTCTCTGACCATCTCCTGCCCCACGTCTGCAGTCTCTGACCATCTCCTGCCCCACGTCTGCAGTCTCTGACCATCTCCTGCCCCACGTCTGCAGTCTCTGACCATCTCCTGCACCACGTCTGCAGTCTCTGACCATCTCCTGCACCACGTCTGCAGTCTCTGACCATCTCCTGCACCACGTCTGCAGTCTCTGACCATCTCCTGCACCACGTCTGCAGTCTCTGACCATCTCCTGCACCACGTCTGCAGTCTCTGACCATCTCCTGCACCACGTCTGCAGTCTCTGACCATCTCCTGCACCACGTCTGCAGTCTCTGACCATCTCCTGCACCACGTCTGCAGTCTCTGACCATCTCTTGCACCACGTCTGCAGTCTCTGACCATCTCTTGCACCACGTCTGCAGTCTCTGACCATCTCTTGCACCACGTCTGCAGTCTCTGACCATCTCTTGCACCACGTCTGCAGTCTCTGACCATCTCTTGCACCACGTCTGCAGTCTCTGACCATCTCTTGCACCACGTCTGCAGTCTCTGACCATCTCTTGCACCACGTCTGCAGTCTCTGACCATCTCTTGCACCACGTCTGCAGTCTCTGACCATCTCTTGCACCACGTCTGCAGTCTCTGACCATCTCTTGCACCACGTCTGCAGTCTCTGACCATCTCTTGCACCACGTCTGCAGTCTCTGACCATCTCTTGCACCACGTCTGCAGTCTCTGACCATCTCTCGCACCACGTCTGCAGTCTCTGACCATCTCTCGCACCACGTCTGCAGTCTCTGACCATCTCTCGCACCACGTCTGCAGTCTCTGACCATCTCTCGCACCACGTCTGCAGTCTCTGACCATCTCTCGCACCACGTCTGCAGTCTCTGACCATCTCTCGCACCACGTCTGCAGTCTCTGACCATCTCTCGCACCACGTCTGCAGTCTCTGACCATCTCTTGCACCACGTCTGCAGTCTCTGACCATCTCCTGTACCACGTCTGCAGTCTCTGACCATCTCCTGTACCACGTCTGCAGTCTCTGACCATCTCCTGCACCACGTCTGCAGTCTCTGACCATCTCTTGCACCACGTCTGCAGTCTCTGACCATCTCTTGCACCACGTCTGCAGTCTCTGACCATCTCCTGCACCACGTCTGCAGTCTCTGACCATCTCCTGTACCACGTCTGCAGTCTCTGACCATCTCCTGTAGTGTGTCTTACACATATACAACTCACACATGCACCCTACATAGGCTGTGAGTGATATGAGGTGTATGTGTGTGACATAGGCTGCATGTGCGTGACATTATACACATATACTAACATGTCATGTTGGGGGGGGGGTCTTGTGACGTTGCGTCACCTCCCTGAAATGAGTTTTTGCAGGTTGGGATGTATGTGACGTGCTTAAGTATGAATGCTGCCTAATGGCACCCGAAACGCAGGATGCAAACGCACGGCTTGCCGTACACAAAGGCGCACTACAAAACAATAATGCAAACCAGTACAGGTTTGTTCCATGTAGGGCAGCCAATTGCAATGAACAGGTTGTCCTGTGTGTGGGGTACCAGGGGTCAATGGGGTCCTGGGTGCAGTTAGGTTTTGGGGCCACCACCACAGATGTGGGGGAGGGGTCCAGGTTTGTTCTGGAGGTGCAGACAGGTTCGCTTTAACCAAAGGCTATTGTAGGACTACAAGTTCCAGCATGCCCTATAGGCCTAAGGAGGCCCCTGTGATAGACAGAAGGGGGGCTCCCCCAGCACACACCTACCTGCACCATGATGGCCAGCCGCAGCGTCTGTTTGGCGATGTTGTCGCCGCATTTCTTGCAGGAGGCTCGGCCGCTCTTGGCGTACTCGGCCCGGTACAGCTTGTCGGTGGACTCGGCCATGTCTGGGGCGGATGTCGGTCTGCGTCTCCCTCACACACACACAGCGAGTCAGCAGCGTGCAGCCAGGAGCCCGCCACACAACAAAGCAGGCCAAACTAGCCGCCGGCCGAACGACCGCCCCCCTTATGACACACTACGGGGCTGCTCGGCGAATGATTACACTGGCCTGCCCCGGAGCGGAGTGGGCGAGCTCACGTGGCCTGGGCTGCACAGAGGGAGAACTGGCACATGGGGGTGTGGGGGGGTTATGGAGGGCGGGGCTAGACAATAAAGTGAGCACCCAATAATTCATAGGAGTGCAGTTTACCAGTCCTTAGATGGGATTTTATAGTTCATGGAGCTGTCAGGGAACAACGATAAACAAAAAGTTATCAGTTCAGGAGATTATTAGCTGAGTAAACAGACGTAGACATACGCAAAGCGAAAACATTTGTTTCAATTCGTTATTTACATAAATTTGTTAAATTTGTTTTCAGAATTAATTTAGTTTATTCGAAACGATTCAAATCAAATTACATTCGAATTCAATTCAAAATCACATTTATTCTATTCAAATTTTGGAAGATGGTTATATATTTTCTATTCCATTCTATTCTATTGTTTTTTCTATTTTTTTTTCTGTTCTGTTCTTTTTTTTCTATTCAAATTTATTCTATTCAAATTTTGGAAAACGGTTATGTTGTTATATTCTTTCTATTTTATTCTTTTCTATTCTATTATTTTATTTTCTATCCTATTTGAATTTATACTATTCGAAATTCAAATTTCAGAAGATTGTTATATTCTTTCTATTTTATTCTTTTCTATTCTATTATTTTATTTTCTATCCTATTTGAATTTATACTATTCGAAATTCAAATTTCAGAAGATTGTTATATTCTTTCTATTCTATTTTTTTATTCTATTCTATTCCTTTATTTTCTATTCTATTTTATTTTATTCTGTTTTTTTTCTATTCTATTTTGTTCTGTTTTACCCTTTTCCTTTATTTTCTATTCTATTTTATTTCTCTCTCGGAAATTTGAAAAGTATTCAAATTTGATTAGAAAACTATTTGAATTTGAATTTTGTCCAAAATTTTGATTCATTTAAATGCATTACTATTGTAATTCCGAAATTTGGATACATCCAAATTTCCGAATAATGAAATATTTATCCAAATTTAAATTTGGAACAAAACGAACCGCACATGTCTAAACAGATGCACAAGTTTGAACCTAGCCGGACTTCTGCAGAGAGACCACTGCTTCCATACAAACAGCAAGAGTCCTTCTCTGCAGCATGCTGGCAGGGGAGCGGCTTTTCTACGGAGGCTGTGGCTACTTTTTAAAGAAACAAAAAACTAAGATTTTGCACATCTTTTTTGCTTTGATGCACCTCTAATGTATTTAGCTGATTCTAAAGGCCTCTGCGTTGCATGTGTCCCCCCCATCGCCCCTAATACTTACCTGAGCCCGATCCAGTGCTGTGCACAAGAGCAGCAGCTCTCACTTTCCTCAATGGACAGATTGATAGCAGCAAGAGCCATTGACTCTCACTGCTGTCAATTCAATTCTGTGATGAGCAAGCCTGCATGAGTGCCCCATAGAAAGCAGCTTCCTATGGGGCACTCGTGAAAGGGAAGAGCCAGGAGCGCCACCCCAAGAAGAGTAGTGGGAGTACTCTGTGGGGGTAACACCTCAGCTGAAGGTGTGCTCACTAATGCCCAGGACCAGACAGGGGCCACGGTCATGTGAAGAATCAAACATTAAGGCAGTTCCCCCAATTTAGAGATGAGCCACTTATGTGTAGGGTTGTAAGCAGTGTCCCTCCAGAAGATGTTATCCCTTGTCCTACACACTTGTACAGGTGTATGAGTGGCATTAGGAGGGGCATGCAGAGCCTATGCCCTCTCCACCAGTCAGCGTACCTCTTGTACCTCACTCACAGTAATACAATGGGGTTCTGCTGAGCATATAGCACAGACCTCATGCGTGCTCTCACATAGCTCTTGCCTTACGTACTTCGTGACCAGGCCATAGATCTCTGTAACACTGTTCGGCTCCCAGGGACTGCTGGAGAAAGACAGCTAGAGAAGGAGTCAGAACCTCAAGCCCCCTCTCTACCAGAGGGTCAGTCACTTAACCAGGTACCATGCCAGCGACTGGTTGCTGTTTCCTCCTGTGGTTACCTATGGCAACTTCTTCAACCTCTTAGGCTCATACGCTAACCTTGCATTGCAGTGACGCTTCACAGACCCCAATGTGCTATTTAAGACTCTGGTTCCTTACAGAGACGCCAGGATCCCACATGCACCCCTTGAGTAACTTCAGACCAGGCCTTGACCAGTTGAAACAACTGTACTGAACTTTTGGCAGAATATGTATAACACGCAGTAACGTCTTTTTCCCAACTGTGGCTGCCCGAGGTTACCTGCACAGGAGAAGACTCTCAGAGAAGCTTGGCGGCGCTCTAACAGAGAAGTCCATGTTCCAAGTATCTTCCGGTGCATCGGTGGACCAGAGGTCCCTACAGGTCTTTAGTGTAGGTTCCCCATGCATTTCCCCAAATGTTCCTCAAAGCCCCCTAGGATCTGGACCTCTTACCTTTTATAGAATATGGGAGGGAGGCTGGACCCAAGCGAAAGCCCGCACACACATTGGGGAGAAGCCGGAAAAACATTAACCCCTTCCCAGTGGTGTATTTAGGTTTTGTGCTGCCCTAGGCCTGACTAAGCTCGCGCACCCCCTAATTTAACTATGACCCACCCCTTCCTGTCAAGGCCACACCCCTTCCTTTTTAAGATCCGCCCTGTCATCTTCATGGGAGGACAGAGGGATGCCGTGGGAGGAGGACAGTGAGGGATGCGGCATCTTTTTATTTGGGGGGTAAGGGGATATGTGCTGGGTGCTTTGGAAGGCTCTTGCACTGAAGTCGTGTCCCTCCTCTGTGGCTCCTCCTCCTCCTGGCTGTGTACACTAGAACATTGGAGCCGAGAAGGAGAAGGAAGGAGGAGCCGAGGAGTGTGTGTGGCTGACAGTGGGGAGAGAGGTGTCGGCTGCCATGGAAAACCCATCGCCGCTTGTGGGAGGGCAAATGTCCTGGGTGCCCACGCTGGCGCATCCCTGTCTGGCCAGTTACCGAAACTCAGTGCCGGAACTTGTGGGCTCCGGGACAGTGGCGTCACTAGGGTTGGCCTAGAGGATATCAGGTTAGGCACTTCCTAATGGCTCAGTCCCTGGGAACAGTAATAGATAATGGCCAACAGGCTCTCTTACCAGACCCAATGAAACCGCAACAGTGATCCCTCTGGCTGGACCTTCGCTCACTCTGGATTGCCCAGGCCGACTCTAGTCAGTAGTGTAGCATGTCTCTACCCTGGCAGTGGCTTCATCTTTCTCCTCCTCTGGTGGTGCGGGTACAGCATGGCTCTCTGGTGGTGCGGGTACAGCGTGGCTCTCTGGTGGTGCGGGTACAGCGAGGCTCTCTGGTGGTGCGGGTACAGCGTGGCTCTCTGGTGGTGCGGGTACAGCGTGGCTCTGATGGTGCGGGTACAGCATGGCTCTCTAGTGGTGCGGGTACAGCGTGGCTCTGGTAGTGTGGGTACAGCGTGGCTCTCTGGTGTGCGGGTACAGCATGGCTCTCTGGTGGTGCGGGTACAGCGTGGCTCTGGTAGTGCAGGTACAGCGTGGCTCTCTGGTGGTGCGGGTACAGCGTGGCTCTGGTGTTGCGGGTACAGCGTGGCTCTGGTGGTGCGGGTACAGCGAGGCTCTCTGGTGGTGCGGGTACAGCGTGGCTCTCTGGTGGTGCGGGTACAGCGTGGCTCTGGTCGTGCGGGTACAGCATGGCTCTCTAGTGGTGCGGGTACAGCGTGGCTCTGGTAGTGCGGGTACAGCGTGGCTCTCTGGTGTGCGGGTACAGCATGGCTCTCTGGTGGTGTGGGTACAGCGTGGCTCTGGTAGTGCAGGTACAGCGTGGCTCTCTGGTGGTGCGGGTACAGCGTGGCTCTGGTGTTGCGGGTACAGCGTGGCTCTGGTGGTGCGGGTACAGCTTGGCTCTGGTGGTGCGGGTACAGCGTTGCTCTCTGGTGGTGCGGGTATAGCGTGGCTCTGGTGGTGCGGGTACAGCATGGCTCTCTGGTGGTGCGGGTACACCTGCGGGTAACCTGCCCAAAAAATAAAACAACAAGCATAATAATATTTTTTTTTTGTTTGCAAACTATTTTTATTGGGTACAAAAAGGTGGTACAAAAAGCTTTTGTCATATGCCATAAAATTACAATACAGGTAGTTTACACATAATGATGATCAAAAATATATTGTGTGATTGTTGATAGATATATTTTGTTTTAGTAAGTTAACATGTTAACATTAATCTCTATGATTGTTATATATATACATATCTTATATTATTCTTCGGATTCCAATTCCTGCCAATGTCATTTAGGGTTGAAAAAGAGATTGGAAAGGTTAAGCCATGGGTCCCATTTTTTATTATAAAAATAATTAGTATTCTGTAATGTGTGGAATATTTTGATAACACTAGAAAACAAATGCCTTTTAAAATACGTTTGCAATAACTCCATCAGTATCACCAGCAAAGCAGCTTCATTATTATCCATTAAAGAAGAAGAGAATTGTGCGCTGCGTTTCGATATTTCACAATTTGCCGCATAACGAATGGTAATTCTCCATTACAAATGCTCGTTTACAAGACCAACCGCTTCCGGCTCGTTCCTTGCTTCCAAGCATGCGTGTTTGTACTTTAGACTTTTGTCCGACGGACTTGTGTACAGACGATACGGGAATCAGACAACCAGGGCCGGATTTGCCACAAGGCCACCGAGGCCAGGCCTCGGGGCGGCAGTGGTGCAGGGGCGGCGCCGCTCCTGCGGTGACTTCGCGGCCGCCCCCCCCCCCCTTCAGGCTGCCCGTTGAGTCGATTAAGGGCACCGGTGCCCTTAGAAATGGTGGCCGCGAGCCGCCCACTACTGCGCATGCGCCGTTCCGAAGCCGGCCGGGCTCAGGAAAGCTCGTACGTGCTCGGCTGGGAGGCGCATGCGCAGTAGCGTGATTACGCTGCCCGGCGCCATTTTTTAAAAGATCGAGGAGTAATGTCAGCGGTGCGGCGGCGGGGGAGAGAGATGACATCTCTCATTGCCCGCACCGCTGTTCCACCCTCCTCCATCTGGTGGCAGCCAGGCAGCGTTACAAGTGACATCTTCATAGGGTGGCAGTGTGGCAAGTGACATCTCCATAGTGTGGCAAGTGACATCTCCATAGTGTGGCAAGTGACATCTCCATCTGGTGGCAGTGTGGCAAGTGACATCTCCATCTGGTGGCAGGCAGGCAGTGTGGCAAGTGACATCTCCATCTGGTGGCAGTGTGGCAAGTGACATCTCCATCTGGTGGCAGGCAGGCAGTGTGGCAAGTGACATCTCCATCTGGTGGCAGGCAGCGTGGCACGTGACATCTCAATCTGGTGGCAGGCAGCGTGGCTAGTTACATCCCCATCTGGTGGCAGACATAGTGGCAAGTGACATCCCCATCTGGTGGCAGGCAGCATGGCAAGTGACATCTCCATCTGGTGGCAGGCAGCGTGGCTAGTGACATCTCAATCTGGTGGCAGGCAGCGTGGCAAGTGACATCTCCATCTGGTGGCAGCGTGGCAAGTGACATCTCCATCTGGTGGCAGTGTGGCAAGTGACATCTCCTTCTGGTGGCAGCGTGGCAAGTGACATCTCCATCTGGTGGCAGCGTGGCAAGTGACATCTCCATCTGGTGGCAGCGTGGCAAGTGACATCCCCATCTGGTGGCAGCGTGGCAAGTGACATCTCCATCTGGTGGCAGGCAGCGTGGCTAGTGACATCTTAATCTGGTGGCAGGCAGCGTGGCAAGTGACATCTCCATCTGGTGGCAGCGTGGCAAGTGACATCTCCATCTGGTGGCAGCGTGGCAAGTGACATCTCCATCTGGTGGCAGCGTGGCAAGTGACATCTCCATCTGGTGGCAGCGTGGCAAGTGACATCCCCATCTGGTGGCAGCGTGGCAAGTGACATCCCCATCTGGTGGCAGCGTGGCAAGTGACATCCCCATCTGGTGGCAGGCATAGTGGCAAGTGACATCTCCATCTGGTGGCAGCGTGGCAAGTGACATCCCCATCTGGTGGCAGCGTGGCAAGTGACATCCCACATCCCCATCTGGTGGCAGGCATAATGGCAAGTGACATCCCCATCTGGTGGCAGGCAGCGTGGCAAGTGACATCTCAATCTGGTGGCAGGCAGCGTGGCTAGTGACATCTCCATCTGGTGGCAGCGTGGCAAGTGACATCTCCATCTGGTGGCAGCGTGGCAAGTGACATCTCCATCTGGTGGCAGCGTGGCAAGTGACATCTCCATCTGGTGGCAGCGTGGCAAGTGACATCTCCATCTGGTGGCAGCGTGGCAAGTGACATCTCCATCTGGTGGCAGCGTGGCAAGTGACATCCTCATCTGGTGGCAGCGTGGCAAGTGACATCCCCATCTGGTGGCAGGCATAGTGGCAAGTGACACGCTCAGGGCTCCCAATTATTCTGCATTATGGTGAGTTGAACTATTTCATTTTACATTACAATGTAATGATAGAAATAATGTGTTTCATTCATCCTGACACCATAACAACCATGGTGCCGGGGATGATTGAAGCACTAACACCAGCCATTGCCCTGAAAAATTGCCCGCAAAAAATCCTTACCCCTCGCGCGCTTACCCTGAAGTATTTTTAGTCTGTACAATTAAAGTCAGTTATTTTCAGTGTTCTCGTGTGTGGAGATATGTTTTTAACTGATCTATTGTAGCAGTCATCGATAAAGGACAAGAATGGTGGAGTGTGAGTGTGGGGGGGGGGGCGGCATTGAAGGACCCGGCCTTGGGGCGGCAAAGGGAGTAAATCCGGGCCTGCAGACAACAGACCGTTGTCCGCCATAAATTTACTAACTTGCAATCCAACATTTGTTGGCCGAAATTTGGACAACAATTGTCTGAAGGAGCGTATTAATGGTCTGATTTTAGGACAATAATCTGTCAACAGACAATCCCCTGCCAACAATCAGATCGTGTGTACGAGGCTTTACTTTGAATCAGAGCAAGATTGTTGTATGAATGAAGACACAAAGTGAAGACAAATATTGTGAAACTATGAAAACATCCTACGGCTAGGTTCACACTACTGTGGGTGCGGGAGCACATGTAATTTGCACGCATTCCTGTATCCGCACCCGAAATGCTGCTGCTGCTCTTCGTCAAATGCAATGGGGGGGGGGGGGGGGTCACATCTGAAAATGCAGCACATTTTTATCACAAGGTTCCGTGTGGGTGCCCAGCAGGTGCTTTTTGGAAAAAGGATCTAGGATCTTTTCCCTGCGTTTACTTAAAGTACAGTAACCGGTTCAAATGAATGAGCTGCTGTGCCTGTGCAAATGTGAGCTGCACCACCAGCAATAGTGTGAGCCAAGCGCCTTCATTCACAGAACAATCTCCCTCTAAAGAAATGTTACAATTTATTTATGTTCCATCCTGAGCCCAGGGTAGATTTATTTTTGCACTGATTCATTGTATAATTTTAACTTATTGGCCCATGTTGAGCTCTCCTCACTATTAAATATCGACTGCCTGTACCATGAGATAAATAGCAATGAATTTACTTTTTTATTATCGCATGTAATATTTCCAAAAAACACAAATACTGCATTCGATAATCTTTAGTGAATTGACCCCATATACTTATAACAGAAGTAGTACCTTTCCTCTGGGTCACAGGGGTACACTTAGTTCTACACTCCAGTGACCCGTATTCAGCCGACAGTGGACTAAAGGCCATTGTTGGCTGACATCACCCAGACGGTCCAGAGTCTGGAAGGTTCCTGACTTTTTTTTTCTTTAATAAAGTTTTTATTAGAAAAAAACAAACAAAGAAAAAGAACCGTACAGTTTACATAGAAAGAGTCCAGCAACAATCCTTACATTCAATACAAGAATACCTCACCAATCCACATGGAGTTCCAGCATGTATGGTACAACAGTACAATCTGTACACACCCACTCAATATTCATTGGGCATGGATAGAAGTTACCATTAGCCCCAAGCGTCTCTTTGCCTTTATCACAACTAATGAGGTCTGCCTCCTATATACGGAGTAGCTTAGCAGTCCATCCAATCCCATCTCCATCTTCTAGTTACATTGATCAAATTATGTAAAAAGTCTGCCCAACACCAGATCGATAGGCGAAATGCCAGGGGTATCTAACCAGGGCGACCATAGTTTGTCAAATTTTATTTGGGTGTCCCCTGTGTTGGCATATGTATTTCTCAAGCCGGAGTGTGTTCCCCATCTGTGCCAACCATTCCTTCAGCGCAGGAGGGTTAGCTGCCTTCCAGTGCCTAAGGATTAGTTTGCTGGTCTGAAACAGTGATCTGGCAATGGCCTGCTTCTGATTGTCTCCTGTGGGGATGTCATCCACTACCCCTAGCAGACAGGGTTTTGGATCCAACGGTACTGTGACCTGAAAGGCATTATTAATCGTGGACACCACTCCTGTCCAAAACCGATGTAGCTTTGGACAGCGCCATAACAGATGTATGAGGTCTCCGTGGTCCCTCTCACATCTGGGACAGTGTGGGTCCGTCCTCATCCCCATTTTAAACAATCTGGCCAGTGTATAGTGAACTCTAAGAACTATGTACAGCTGAGACAGTCTTTGGGCCAAATTAAGGGAGCACTGCCTGTAGTGCCTCCTCCCACTGGTCTTCCTCAAAGGCTCCCACATCCTTTTCCCACTTGAGGGAAGCCTTCCAGATGGGTGTGGAGGATCATGACGTAGCATCTGGATATGAAGCCCCTCAACAGAGACACCTCCGCCATGTAGCGAAATGCAGGAGTCAGGGAGAGAACCCACAGGGTCCCATCGGGCTGCGCCCGCACTGCGTGTTGCTGCTGCATGTAGGAAAAAAGCATTGTGTTGGGGAGGCCGAACTGCTCCCTCAATGCAGAAAAAGGTCGCAGCTTCCCATCCGCAAAAACATGCTTCAGGTGCGTGACCCCGTGTCTCCCCCCCTCTATATACCCGAGCTCTATTTCGATCCAGCGATGTACACAAGAGCAGTGGCTCACCTGGGTCTATCCATCCTCATTGGCTAAGACACAGAAGGATTGGCTCCCACTGCTGTCAATCACAGACAGTGAGAAAGAAGGAGGGGGGATTTTATGGACACACATAGGCAGCTTGGGAGCAAGCACACATGTGTGCCTCCATAGAAAGCAGCTTGCTATAGGGGCACTTGGCAAGGCAGAGGGGCCAGGAGTGCCAGTGGGGGTCCCGAAAAGAGGAGGATCTGGGCTGCTCTGTGCAAATCCACTACACAGAGCAGGTAAGTATAACAAGTTTATCTTTTTTTTTTTTTTTTAATTCTGATCCTTTAATATCGCTCGGTGTGCTGCTGTGTGCTGTTGAGAGCCAGCTGCTCCCACCCCCCTCCACAGCCCAACACTCCAGTGAGCGCTGGAGGGGTAGAGCAGAGAGCTGGAGACTGACAGCCATCACTGCTCACTGAAGACTGAGGACTGAGCGATCAGCGGGGTCCAATGCTGCAACCACCTAGGTGAGTATAAATGTTTATTTTTTTTAAAATTCCCATACTTCTCTTTTAACTCTATTGGGCAGTTGCAGTTAACACCACTATTCAGCTATGCGACTGCCTGCCTGTGCGTTGAAACATACCGTATATACTCAAGTATAAGTCGAATTTTTCAGCACATTTTTTTGTGCTGAAAGTGCCCCCCTCGACTTATACTTGAGTCAAGCACTTTTCTGCAGCAAAAAATTTCATTTTCCGAACCGACTTTGGGGCCCCGTATCTCAGGACCACTTGGTGCTAGGAACCCCAAATTTGGTGTGCAAACCCAGTGGAACTGGTACCACAACATATCCAAAGATGAAGTTCCTAGCACTAAGTGGCCCCGAGATACGGGGCCCCAAAATCGGTTCGGAAAATGTCATTCTCTGCTGAAGAAAAGTGCTTGACATTTTCTGAACCGACTTTGTGGCCCCATATCTCAGGGCCACTTGGTGCTAGGAACCCCACATTTGGTGTGCAAACCCAGTGGAACTGGTACCATAACATATCCAAAGCTGGGGTTCCTAGCACTAAGTGGCCCTGAGATACGGGGCCCCAAATCCGGTTCGGAAAATGTAATTCTCTGCTGCAGAAAAGTGCTTGACATTTTCTGAACTGATTTTTGGGGCCCTGTATCTCGGGGCCACTTGGTGCTAGAAACCCCAGCTTTGGAAATGTTATGGAGCTAGTTCCACTGGGTTTGCACACCAAATTTGGGGTTCCTAGCACTAAGTGGCCCTGAGATACGGGGCCCCAAATTCGGTCAACTGTGTCCATCTGCAGCAATGTCATTTCGGGACCCTTTGGGTTCAGAGACCCCAAATTTTGGCTGCAGCTAGGGGGCATCAAGGAACCCTTAACTACCGAGTTTGAAGTTTAGGGGACCTATGGCTGCAAATGGGCACAGTGAGGCATGCAAATGGGCACAGCGATGCTGCAAATGGGCATTGTTGACCCTCTTTTCCACTTACAGTAGCTGTGCATTTCTCACCCTCGTCTTATACTCGGGTCAATAAGTTTTTCCCATTTTTTTTGTGGTAAATTAGGGCCTCGACTTATACTCGGAACGACTTATACTCGAGTATATACGGTATATGAAAATCATTATACTAATTTGTTGTCCGATGAGCAGGTCGTTGACAAAAGAAGCTGAAATAGTGAACAGTGGTGTCATCTTCCTTGGCTATGCAGTGTGGCTGATCACAGCATTCCCTAGGCAAAGCTGTATTTTGTTCTGCAGGTCTAACAGTATACATCTCAAGAAAATAGATACAAAGTAAGCTTGCCTGAAGTTTTTTTAAAATTATTTTTATCAGTCGATAAGGTGAACAGATGAAATGCAGCATTTTGCTTCAGTGAATTTTTATGTAATGGAATCAGAACTGCTAAAACGCTGTGATGAAACAAGCTTTAAATAATTGAAGTAATAAACATTGCTTTGGCTGATTATTTGTCTACATTTGTAAGGTCACATTGGTACTTACTTAAAGGGGAAGTATGGAGTCATAAAAATCAAACATACATACTCACCTCCATGCTGCAGCATTGTTGTGATGCTCCAGCTGTCCCCCGCTGACTCTAAGCCCGAGAATTGAGCAATCACATGACTGCTGATCGCTCAGTTCTCAGTTCACACTGAGCAAAGAGTGGTGACTGTCAGTCACGGCTTTCAGCTCTGCCCCTCCAGTGCTCCAGGAGCTCTGGGCTGTGGAGTGGGTGGGGGCAGCTGGCTAAGGCTCTCAGCGGCGTGCTGAGAGGCTGAGCCAGCTGCCAATCCAGCACCTGGGTGGAACCTGTCATGGTCGGAGGTAGAGGGGAAGCTGTTGCCACTAAGGGACCATCCACCTTGCTACCAGGGACCACCACGAGTAGCTGAAGCAAGTACCAGAGCAGCAATCTCACCAACCGGGGACGGTGAAGAATTGGGAAATTTCAGCAGGTGTCAAGCCAGGGACCCAGCCAGCGGAGGTGACGCTTGCAGAGCAGCCTTGTCTGCCAAGCCAGGGACCGAGCAGGCCAGTGGGGTGACACTTGAGGAGTATCTGTGAGTGCCAAGCTAGGTACCCAGCAGGGACGCGAGGGTGACACTTGAGGAAGATACTCGATGAGAAGATTAGAAGAGCTCAGGAGATCCAGTAGCAGTGGATTGGGGGGGGATCTGGGTGATAGACTGGGAGCTCAGTTGAGTGAAGATCAAAAGAGGAGATTGTGGAGAAAGTGAAATGCCCCGTACACACGGTCAGATTTTCCGAAGAAAAATGTTCGATGGGAGCCTTTTTTCGGATATTCTGACTGTGTGGAGGCTCCATCGGACATTTTCCATCTGAATTTCCGTGGCACAAAATTGAGATCTGGTTCTCAAATTTTCCGACAACAAAATCCGTTCGCGTAAATTCCGATCGTGCGTACACAATTCCGACACACAAAGTGCCACACTTGCTTGGAATTAAGCAGAAGAGCAGCACTGCCTATTGAACTTAATTTTTCTCGGCTCATCGTACGTGTCGTACATCACTGCGTTCTTGACGTTTGGAATTCCTGACCAACTTTGTGTGACCTTGTGTATGCAAGACAAGTTTGAGCCAACATCGGAAAAAAAACATGGATTTCGTTGTCGGAATGTCTGATCGTGTTTACGAGGCAAAAGAGTTCATTGCAACCTTTGTTAGAAACTGTTCAAGAAGATTGTTGCCATAGGAGACAGCGTGTCTACACATGCAGATGTGGCGGGTGCCTTTGCCTGCATGGCTGTCTACCTATAGAATTCTCGGAGTCTGCCAATTAACATTGCATCCACTAAAGGGTGTCCTGGTCCTTAACCCTCTCTCCCACAGTTCTGTTTAAGGGACAATAAATCTCTTTGCATTCAAGAAGTGTCTGGCACCCATTAATCTACCTTACATTGCACCCACCATGCCTCGTAAACCACTCTACACAGAAGGATGTCAGCTGTCCCTAACTCTGGAGGTTGCCATTAGGCCCGGAGAGGCCTGGGACTTGGCTATAAAAATACAAGGCTTCCTCTGAATGGCTGAGAAGCACTCAGCCCGGCTCAATTTTTTTTCTGGCAGCAGATGGGAAGTCTCCCAAACTGCATCCAGAACACGGCACTGCATTGCTTTATGTAGCTGAAGCTGCTACATTATTATACAGCAAGCTCTGCCGCCGAATCGCTTATTAATGAAAACTGATCTTTTGGGTCAGTCAAGTCTGGGACCCCCGGCTGGGTCAGACATAGAGCTGTCAAATCATTGGGGAGTGTGAGCATAACTAATGCTACTACAGCATAATACAGTGCTGAATTATTTAAAGAGGAGGTCCAGCCCCCCCAACAGAAAAATTAAAAGTCAGCAGCTACAAATAAGGTAGCTGCTGACTTTTTATATTTGGACACTTACCTGTCCAGGGAGTTCGCAATGTCTGCACCCCAGCCGATGTTTCCGTTGGCTCTCAGGGGCTGCCGCTGCCATTGCCTGTAAGGGAAACCAGAAGTGAACCCTTGCGGCTCCACAGCCGATCCCCTACTCCGCATGCGCGAAGTGCGCTGCACTTTCTGAATTGCCCAGTGGTGGGGGAGGGGGCCGAACTTCTGGGTGATCCCGCCGCAGCAAGGTCTCCTGGAAGTTGGGAGGCGTACCTGTCAAAACCAGGTCCCTGTTTCCCCCTCCCCCCTGAAAGGTGTCATGTGGCACCGGAGGGGGGGAGGAGGCAGATAAGCGGAGCTTCCCCTTTTGGGTGGAGCTCTGCTTTAATATTGGAAATAGGTTGGTCCACACTAACTATTTAAAGTGACAGGAAACCTCGACTTCAGCTTTAAAAAATTGCGAGCAGGCAGCTTTTTTATTGCAGAATACACATGCTATGTCTCTTCTGCAATAAGACACACTTATGTGCCTGTTCACAGTCTTCTGTGAAAGATCAATGAACTGCACACATGCAGCTCAGCATGCATTCCAGGTACACTGCCGCTTTGCCAGAATGACTGTCTTCCATGCACATGCGCAGGATCACATCATCTCTCGCCAGGCCAATCAAGAGCCCGAAAACACAACATCTGGAAGTAACCAGGGGAGATGCCACTGGTTGGCAAATATGTAACATTGCTGGAAGGTCAAGGCGAGTTCCGCTTTAAGCTTTATGCAGCGTACATGCGGTTGTACTCTTCTATCGGATTGGTCCGACGGACCGAGTCCGGCGGACAATCCTATCATGTGTGGGCTTCATCGGACCTTCAGCGGACTTTTCCAGTCAAAAATCTGACGGACTTTAGATTTGGAACATGCTTCAAATCTTTACGTCGTAACTCTGCCAGACCCAGAAATCCGCTCGTCTGTATGCTAGTCCGACGGACAAAAAGTGACGCTAGGGCAGCTATTGGCTACTGGCTATCAACTCCCTTATTTTAGTCCGGTGTACATCATCACGTGCGAATCCGTCGGACTTTGGTGTGATAGTGTGTAGGCAAGTCCGTTTGTTAAAAAGTCCGTCAAAAGTCCATGGAAAGTCCGTTGGAGAGTCCGTCGGACCAGTCCGGTCGAAAAGTCCGCCCGTGTGTACGTGGCTTTAGAAAATCTTAGTAAATTTCCCTCTATGAAATTTTTAAAGTTTGATTTTTAGGAAGTGATGTATCATCTATACTGCTTTGTCAGTTAGTAAATTAATAATTCACAAGGTTGTGAACTGACTAAGGTAAGAGGATAAGAGATAGAGAATAAAAGAGATCTAAGGGCAGAGCCTTTGGGGATCCATACAGAAAGAGAAAGATGAGAAGAGGAGATAGATTTGTAAGTGACATTGAAAGAGGTGTGCTTAGATAGGTAGGAGAAAAACCAGGAAAGAGTCTTGGAGGCCAAGGTATTGGAGTTTTTTTAAAAAAAGGATCAGTTGGTCAACTGTGACAAAAGCAGCAGGCATCTAAGGCAGCAGTAAGGTCTTATGCCCCGTACACACGATCGGACTTTCCGACAACGAAATCGTGGATGTTGGCTCCAACTTGTCTTTCATACACAGGGTCACACAAATGTTGGCCAACAATTAGGAACTTAGTGACGTACAAGACGTACATGATATCTCCACCATGAACGCTAGTTTTACAAGACTGAACGCTTCCAGCTCGTACTTGATTCCGAGCATGCGTGGACGATCGGAAAGTCCGACAACAAATATTTGTTGGCGGGAAATTTGAGATCATGCTCGCCAACATTTGTTGGTGGAAAGTCCGATAACAAATATTCGATGGAGCATACACACATGGTCGGTCTTTCCACCAACAAGCTCACATCCAACATTTGCTGTCGGAAAATCCGATCGTGTGTATGCGGCATAGGGCTGCATTCACACTACAGCTTTTAGAATCGCGGGCAGATTTGCCACGAATCTGCCCACGATTTGACAGCACTGATGTGTGAATGACAAATCGCAAAACTCGCATTTAAAATGCCATTCATTTGAATGATGCCTCAAATCGCGGCACGGATCTGCCACGATTGTCACGCGATAAAACGTGCTGCAATTGCTTCAATCTGCATCACGGGAGCCATGTCGCCCAATAGAAGTGAACTTTTTTTGGGAGACCTGCTTCCCGCGATGCGGATTGCCGTGATTGCAGCACGATTTATCACGTGAAAATCGCCGCAGACAGGCACCGCAATTTTAGGCGTCATTCAAATGAATGGCATCTCAAATGCGAGTTCTGCAACTTGTTATTCACACATCAGCGCTGTCAAATCGGGGCCAGATTCAAAACGCTGTAGTATGAATGCAGCCTAATAGTAAAGTTGGCCATACACACAATGGTGTATTTAGGTTTTGTGCTGCCCTAGGCCTGACTAAACTAATGCATCCCCTAATTTAAATATGACCCACCCCTTCCTGTCAAGGCCACACCCCTTGCTGTTTAAGACCCGCCCAGAAAATTTTCAAGTGGGGACACTAGTTCTAAGGACCTGGGGGGGGGGGGGGCAATGGATTCCCTTAATTTGCATAGATTTCCTCTCACTTCCTGTTTGGCTATGGGGCAGGAAGTGAAGGGTAATCTCTGCAATGGGACAGAGATGGTATTCTATCCAAAATGAAAAAAAAAAGTGTTGCCTATAGTTCTACTTTAAGCACAAATTTCTGATAATTTTATGGAGAGCACTAAGAAGATATAACCATGCCAATGGTGCAGCAGAAAACATATAGCACAGTGAGGAAGGTTTGTGGTCCAGGATGATGGGACAGTCAAAATTAGAAGCGCCCCTACCCCCCCCCCACAGTTGCGGAATGTTGGCAGCCCGCATACCGGAAGCAGTGCGGCAGCTTTATGGGGACGCTAGACTAATTTGCCTCTCAGCCCAGTCCGCCCCATAAGACTGCTGCTAACAGCGCAAGCCAGCGGGGACTCTTTCCATGCTGCCCCCCTGCAAAGTGCTGCCCTAGGCCTGGGCCTTGTTGGCCTAGGCCAGGATACAGTGTTGCATACACAGTTCTTTTTCATTTATCCGGAGGGCTGAAAAAAACAAAAAAAAACAAACAAACAAATTCCTCCATTCACATGAACAAGGTGAATAAAGGAGTCCCTCTCCAACACTGAAAGATTGTATTTATAACAGCGGCACTCACAGCTGTCAAAGTAAACTGATCAGCAGCTGTAGCTGATTGGCTGAAGGCACTGATTGATGGATAATTTTCAAACATGTCCCTTTGGTAGGTGGCCATACACTTGCCATACAGCTGACGATACAAGAGTAGATTTTCAAGCAAACATTCGCATGAAAATTCTTAATACATTTGATTACTTGACAAATAACATTCAATTTGGGAATGAATGTCATTTCCAGAGCAAAAACCACATACACTGTTAGATATTTGTTGGTTTGGAAAAAAAATTCCATCCTGCTCCTTCGAATTTTCTCACAGTTATAGTCAAAAACTATTTTTGATTTGACCCCACTGATTAGAAAAGCGAATGTACATTCTTATGCCCCGTACACACGGTCGGAATTTGTTCGGACATTCCGACAACAAAATCCTAGGATTTTTTCCGACGGATGTTGGCTCAAACTTGTTTTGCCTACACACGGTCGCACAAAGTTGTCGGAATTTCCGATCGCCAACAACGCGGTGACGTACACCACGTACGACGAGACTAGAAAAGGCCGGTTCAGAACCAAGCGCGGCACCCTTTGGGCTCCTTTTGCTAATCTCGTGTTAGTAAAAGTTTGGTGAGAGACGATTCGCGCTTTTTCAGACTCGTGGCTTTCAGCTCGTTTTCTGATGTTCAGTTTGTGCTTGTGGGTTTGTATCTGCTCTTCAGTGCGTGCAGTCAGTTCGTATCGGAGTTTTCTGTGTGATCTTGCCTGCTGGTTGCTGTTTTTCAGGTCGCTCTTCACAGGCCTTGCTGTTCTTCAGTGCGTTCTGTTACTTCGTTCTGAGCAGCCGACCGTTTTCTAGCCATGTTTCGTATGCGCACTCCTCGTAGAGTTCGTGCTGTGCGGGGGCTTGGTGTTGGGGTCCTGACCTTGACACAAGTCCAGTCCATGAACAGGGTGGGGAGGAGTTCATGGACCAAGAATTGGTTGCTTCAGCGTGACCAGTTCTGTCATATGCTTTTGCTCCGTGAGATCCGTGAGAATAATCCTGATGATTTCAGGAACTTTCTCAGGATGACGGACCCCGTGTTTCACTTTGCCAAACCCATACACACTACTATACCCATCTCTTTAGTGCTCAGATTTATGGATGAATTCCCCAAAGCATGTAGTGCAAGGGCCTGCCTGTATACTTTCCAATGGTACTGTTTAAAGTTTTTGTATCCTATTATTATCTTGATAGGTAATAGCAGAATGTCCAAATGTGCGCAAATGTGTACAGTGTGTATTTATATCTTTGTATTATGACACTTCTTACCTGTCCAGTGGGCTGCCAATAGTGTAACTAAGGAGGGGCTGTTCCAAGTAATACCCTGTATTTAGGCATTCATCTCTCAATGAAGTGAAGAGGGTTACCTGTCCAAGAGTCCCCCCCCCTATAATGTTAGAAATGGCCCATGAGAGGGGGGGGGAGGGGGAATATGATAGGTGTACCTTATACTTTGTTGTTGTAAAATTCCCCTTAATAAATGCTATCTGGAGGTTGACCCATAATGTTTGTGTCTAATCTGCTTGCCATGTTTCTGTGAAAAAATAGTAATGTTTATTGTTTTTTCCTCAACAGTTTCCTTCCACGCCACAGGAATGGCAGACTGTGGCCTCCCACTTTGCCCAGCGGTGGGACTTTCCTAACTGCGGAGGGGCAATTGATGGGAAACACGTCCACATCGTCCCACCACCCAACTCGTGGTCGTACTATTATAATTACAAGGGGTTTAATAGTATAGTGATGTTGGCGGTGGTGTCGGCTAATTACGACTTCTTGTATGTGGACGTGGGGAAGAATGGCCGGATGTCCGATGGTGGAGTGATCGCCCAGACGGAGTTCTACAGGCATCTCCAGAATGGCAGCTTGGACTTGCCACCTCCAGAGGACAATGTTGAAGGTCTCCCATTTGTGTTCGTTGCTGATGAAGCATTTGCGCTGGGGGACCACCTGATGCAGCCATTCCCGATGAGGACCCTCACCCCGGAACAGAGGGTTTTTAATTACCGGCTGGCCAGAGCCCGAAGAGTGGTGGGGAACACATTTGGAATCCTGGCCAGCCGGTTCCGATTATTTATGACACCCATCCATATGCCGGAGTATAAACTGAACCATATAATACTTGCCTGCTGTGTTCTCCATAATTTTTTAAGAAAACATTCAGCCAACTATGCTGGCTCAGTTGGGCCTGAGGCCGGAATCCCTAATCCATCAACACTGACGGCGCTTGAAAGTGGCCGTCCTGGCTTGCCCTCCCTGAATGCCCGTGATGTCCGGTTACGCTACCTGGAGTTCTTTGCAAGTAGGGGGGCTATCAATATGCCAGACAATCTGTGACACCATTTTCAAATAAAAAACAACCAAAAGAAATTCTTGGTGGACATTTACTGCTTGTGTTTGTTTTAGCTGACCCTGACAGAAATGTGTTGAGTGCAGAGAATGTCGTGATTGGGTAACCTTATAAAAAACAGTGTTGGCTGGTACTTCCTAAATGCAAAAACACATTTCACTACAAGTGCACTTGCAACTGCACTGAACCTGCACTTGTAGTGCAAAGAGGATTTGCCCTTAGGAAATAACCCCCATTTTTGCATAAAACAACAATTACATCACCCCAAAAGTGTTGTAGTGTTGAGACAACAATCCACACATTCTTGAGTAAGGCACTTTTTTATACCTGCACAATCACATGTGCATTTCCCAAAGGTTTTTAAAACAAACCAACATGTTTGTTGTATAACAATTTTTGCAGTAGCATTATGAAAAATCAAAATATCCATTTCAGATAAAACAGGCCTGTGTAAAACCAACAAGAAAGCCAAAAAACTTGAACTTACAAAGTTCACATTAGGTAAAACCTGAAGGCTATATCAGACATCAGTATTTAGGAACTGGGTTTGATATAGCGTTCAGATGGGGGGAAATCACCCCTGGAAAAGCAAAATTTGGAAGAATGTCAACATGTGCTATCTGCCATCAGGGGGGATCAAGGGACGTGTTTGGGGGGAGCAAGCCCTTCCTCAACGCTACTTTATAATTGAGGAAGGGGTTGCACCCCCAAAACGCGTCCATTGATCTCCCGTGATGGCAGATAGCACATGTTGACACACTGTGTGCATCCTCCAAATTTGGCTTTTCTAAACATTTAAAAAAGTTTGGTACGATAAAACAGGTGATTTTGTGGGGTTTAAATTTGCCCCAAAACATCAATGATGTTATTATTTTTTTTAATAACATCACTGATTTGTTGCTGGATGTTTTTCAATTGGAGATTACACCCCATGATCTCCCCGATCAGTATCTGGGCACTTTCAGATGTAAAGCGTTCTGGATCCCGATCACCTAAAAAGAGATAAAGAACAAAAAAAACAGGTCTCAAAAATCTGCCACCATCCATCTCTTTTACCTGAGCCTGTGGTCGCAGACACTCACCTGTTGTGGTGCCAATCTCCACCACGTCTTCTTCTTCCTCCTGCTCAGCTTCTTGGGTTGGTATTTCCCCTTCTTCCAGAGGTGGGGGGTCTCTGGTCTCCTGGCATGAGGGGTGTCCTCCGAGTCTTTTCTCCCCTATATAAAACAAAAATGGTATACTTAGCACACAGATATTTGATGGCAGAACTATAGAAATAGGAAACATTGCTTGGAAGTGGGGTACAATTGTCTATTTTAGCCGAGTTCCAAGATGTATATTTTTTATTGCCCTTTGTCAACCTGCAATACTTTACCTGTTTGGTACAAGCTTCACAGATGGAGACCCCCCTATAGTATACACTGGAGCACCTGTGTGGCCCCCTAATAAAAATGGTGTTCTTGTGTCCCACACTAGTGCTCCAGTGTCCAGATGTGAAAACAGCTGCTCAGTGTCCTCTCCTTACACACAATCTAGTTTGCATTTCATTCTAGTAACAAACCCATCTACACAAACAAATATTTGGCATCCAAGTAGGCCCCCAAAAATGTGTGAAAATGCATATGGCCTAAACAATGGTGTTCTAGAGGCCGAAAGAAAAATGTTTGATATGAACGAATAATGTGCCCATGAACATTAAAGTTGACCTTTTGAAACGTTACAACTAATAAAAGCATATGGAGCAGAACGAACGTAATAAAGACAGAAAGAATAGGAACACAGCACAACTACTTACTTTTTTGCAGCACTCTCCGGATCTTTCGGTACTGCTCTGGCTCTCTCAACTTCAGGTCCGACCACCGCTTCCTGAGCTGATCTTTAGACCTTCGTACCCCGAAATTCCGCTCTAGACTCCTGACCACTTTCGCCATGATCTTGGCCTTTCTGATATTGGGGTTGGGGTAAGGCCCATATTTTCCGTCATAGTCGGACTTCCTCATGATGTCGACCATCTCCAACATCTCCCCAAACGACATATTTGTGGCCTTAAAACGTCTCCTTCTGGATCGGGACGTGCCTGGATCCGCCCTTTCCTCCTCCTCCTCCTCGTTGCTACAATTAGCCCGCACCTGCTGTATGTCCGCCATCATGCTCTTCCCCCACTGCGCCGAACGAAAAGGGGCGGGGAATACACTAGAAAGAACGTCAGGGGCGGGCGGAGTTACATGCATGCGCAGTGTATATAAAGCGTAACACGCGTGCGTATTACGTTTGATCTGTAAGCAGAGGAAGGAGCATTGAACGCGGCGATCGTAAGAACGAAGGTAAGAGACAAACTTGGGCCTATACTGCTTCTATAGATTGAGGCCTATATTGTAACAAGATTAGGAGAGTTTGGTGTGACATTAGGCTTTGTCTTGTGTTGTGTCTTGCAGTGAACATGGATATGGTACTGAAAGATCAGGACTTCATTTCAGTCTTCATAGAGATGCTAAGGGAGCTGCCCTGTCTGTGGGAGATTAAACACCCCCATTACAAGAACCAAACAAAGAGGAAGGCAGCACTGGAGCAATTGTGTGAAATTGTGAAGCAGGTGATTCCCACGGCAGACATCACTTTTTTAAAGATTTTCATTGGTGGCCTGAGGAGCACATATCTGAGGGAGAGCAATAAAGTCCTGGATTCACAGAGATCCGGAGCAGCAGATGACATCTATGTCCCCAGGATGTTGTACTATGACAGGCTGCACTTTCTGGCAGGCCAGACTGAACCCAGGCCATCCCTCTCCAGTCTTCCTTCCACGCTTCCTTCCCCCCCCCGGCTGAGGCTTCTGACGCCCAACTTGGGCCTTCCAGGCTGCATGTGGAGGAGCCCAGATTGAGCCAGGTATAGCATTCCTCTAAATATTTCTGCTTGTCCAATCAATGATGTTAACTAGATGTTAGTTGGGAGTACTAATTTATGATTGTGATTGATGATGCAAAAACTAAAACCATGTCCCTTTTAATACACAGGGAAGTCTCAGCCAGGAGGTGGCCGGGCCGAGCCGGCTGGCTGATCTGCAGGTCCCTCCACCCCCCCTGGAAAGAGAAAGTGGCAGTAGGAGGAGTACCCTAGAGGAGGTGGCTATCAGATTTTTTTGTAGGGCTACAGAGGTCCTGGGAGCACCACACACCAGGCAGGAGAACTTTGCTGCATTCATTGCCTATAAAATGCAGAGGATGGAGGAGGGCCAAAAAGCCATGTGTGAGGCCCTCATATCAGAGGCTCTGGCGAAAGGTGTGAGGGGCCAAATTACACCTCACACACAGCTTTGGGATGATCCTCCTCCTCCTCCTGCAGGTCCTACTCCTCCTCCAGGTCCAACTCCTCCTCCTGCCACATCTCCAACTGCACAGCCACAGCCCGGAAGGAAGCGTGGAAGGAAGACCAGACAGTGATTGCCCTGATTCCAGTCTGGTCGGCCAAAAGATGCAGCCTCTTGTGGTACCACAGCCTGGGGACACTGATGTCATCTGCTGCTATCCGAGTCTCTGTGAATCCCGGACCAGACTGTCCTCCCTTACATATGGACTCCTCAGGCCACCAATTTTGAGGTTTAAGAATTGATGTCTGCCGTGGGGGTCCCAGGCTTCACTAATTTCTGCTGTTGATCCAGTGTTGCCTTCCTCTTTGTTTGGTTCTGATCCCTTAATAAAGGATTTTTGTTTTGAATTATACTCTCCTATGTGTTTTACTTCAAAAATGACAGTTTGTTTGTGAGGATTCAGGTACATTTCTAATATACAATGTGAAATGAACAAGGGACACCAACAACAAAAAATCTCCTGGAGATTAAATAATAAAAGATATCAATGGTGTTGGGGTAACTTGACACACAAAACACACACAAAAATATTCTGGAGTAAAAATAAAAATAACATTGAACAAAGATCATGAAAGAACAAAAGAAGGGACCGAACAGGCCAACCTTATTCATTGTAGGTGAATATGAGTTTTTGGTAGGGCTTATCCACTGCCCACTCAAATTTAAACACCTATGTGTTTAATCAACCCCTTAATGAACGGGAAAAATGTCACCGGACATGGGATGATTGTCCTCTGAACTCGTTCAAAGGTTACACAACAAAAACCAGAGAAGCCTCTGTAAGCAGTTCATCAACAAGGACCCGCTAATATGTTTAATTATAAATCTTTATTAAATTATCAAAAACAAACGACTTAGAAGCCAATTACGTTATAAGTGACTCTTCCACATCAATTTACAACTACTATTAACATATAATTAAAATAAGACTGACGTCTTAAGGGACTTGGGTGGCCACCATACCTATTTTGCACCTCTCACACCAACCTCAGCCATACACATGCAGACAAAAATCTCAAAGACCCGGGTCCGATGTACTTTCAATAGTCCAAAAAGACACTATCTTAGATAGGCATTGTTACGGTATCCATTGGGTATAAAAATAGAAACATTTGCCTGTATGGATTGTATTAGAGGGATTTAGGAAAATCGTCCACTTTACAAATACAGTTCACGGCTGGAATTGTTTGTAGTGCAGTCCAGAAAACAGCCCTTATTAGTCTAAACTTCTAAGAGTCTCCCGCATGGTTTAACAGTCCTTAATGACCATATATTCATTCCCCATAAGATGAGATATGTGTAAAGCTCACCCGCCTGGATCTCAGTGATGTTGGTTCTTTCCACTGCTTCAGACTCCCGTCCGTGCACGGTCTCCTCGCCCGCTGAATAACGCTGCTTCCACGTGTGGATTACTTGATTCAGCTTCACAGCCTACGGTGAGCCGCACAGTTCATATCCTAGGACAGGCAGTGTTCAGGGGCAGAAATGGAGCAAGCAGTGGAGACCCAAAGTCCAGGTTCAAGAGTGATTAGTACGTGGGGAGGATTCTTCCAGGGCTGCTTCAGGCTGTTTGGCTGCCGGCTAGAACGCCACGCTCGGTTGAAATGGAGAGGGTTTAGGGTGCCTGTGCACAGCCAGAGGTCCCTGTTACCACAGACACTGTGGCCTGATGCTTACGCGTTTCGCCTGGTTACAGGCTTCCTCAGAGCAGAACAAAGATCAGCCTTGGAAAAAATCCAAACATTAAAGAAAAAAAAAGGCTTAAAAACAAAAAAAAAAAAACATAAAAAATATAAAACTGTCAGATGTGACAACTAATAACAATATATTGAGGGAATCCCACTAAAAAAACACAAATAAAACTTTGTGAGAAGTGTGTGTGAATATGAGCAGCAAAACTACTTAATTCTTGTCACATTATAAAGAAGAAGAGAGTGCGCTGTATTAAACCATTTTTTACATTGCAGCGTGATGAAAGTGCTGTATCCATTGCGAACGCTAAGTTTACCAGAACGAGCTGTCCCGTGTCGGAATTTCTTCTGAGCATGCGTGGCATGCGTGGCACTTTGTGCGTTGGAACAGGTCACACACGGTCGGAATTGACGCGATCGGATTTTGTTGTCAGAAAATTTTATCTCCTGCTGTCCAACTTTGTGTGTCGGAAAATCCGATGGAAAATGTCCGATGGCGCCCACACACGGTCGGAATTTCCGACAACACGCTCCGATCGGACAATGTCCATCGGAAAATCCGACCGTGTGTACGGGGCATTAGAATGAAAAATGTTGAATTAAAAAATTCTACTAGTGTATAGCAAGCTTTAAAAATGTCAGTATGGAGTTTCCTGGACAGAAAACTGATATGCCCCGTACACACGGTCGGATTTTGGAAAATGTCCGATCGGAGCGTGTTGTCGGAAATTCCGACCGTGTGTGGGCTCCATCGGACATTTTCCATCGGATTTTCCGACACACAAAGTTTGAGAGCAGGATATAAAATTTTCCGACAACAAAATCCGTTGTCGGGAATTCTGATCGTGTGTATACAAATCCGACGCACAAAGTGCCGCGCATGCTCAGAATAAATAAAGAGATGAAAGCTATTGGCCACTGCCCCGTTTATAGTCCCGATGTATGTGTTTTACATCACCGCGTTTAGAACAATCGGATTTTCCGACAACTTTGTGTGACCGTGTGTATGCAAGATAAGTTTGAGCCAACATCCGTCGGAAAAAATCCTAGAATTTTGTTGTCGGAATGTCCGAACAAAGTCCGACCGTGTGTACGGGGCAATAGACTGTAAAGCTGGTCATAGATGGATTGAAATCTGGCCGTTTCAGCAGGGACCGGACAAATTTTGACCCATCTATGGCCATACTTACTTCACAGAAATCAATCTAATGATCCACTTCTGTTGAATGAGAATGTTGGAAAATTTTTATTCGACCAGCGGCTGTAACAGTAATCAGTGTATTCAGACTCTGCAGAAATCCCTGCTGTCAGGATACAAAGGCACAGCGGGTGGAGTCCTCCACCCTCCTTGATTGTGTAAATGGGAGAATCTGTTTTCCTTTCAATCAGCCCAATCAGCAAGGCAGTCACTCAAAGGGTTGTAGACTAGGTTTTCTAGAAGTTTGGAGATAAATAGGAGCAAGGAGCTAGGTCTTAGGTCGGCCATACATGGAGCCAGTGGCATTGCTAGAGGGTAGCTTTTGGGGCTATAGCCCCGAATCTGGGGCCCATAGCCCCGAGTCTCTGCAGGGGTCCCCTAGGGGAGGGGAGGCTCTCTGGGGACCCTGATGTAAGTGGGGGGCTCTCTGAGGACTCTGATGCAAGGAGGAGGCTCTCTGGGCACCCTAAAGTAAGGGGGCGGCTCTCTGGGGACCCTGATGTAAGGGGGGCTCTCTGGGGACCCTGATGTAAGTGGGGGGCTCTCTGGGGATATATACACACACACACGTATATTACTGTATATACATGTGTATGCCCACCCAAGCGTATGACTTTCTTTACTACGCTGCCATGGACTCTAGCCCCAGATCTTTTGTAGACCTAGCAACGCCCCTGCATGGAGCTAATTTCTTTTCTGCAACCATTTGCTCGATTCCCCCATCAACACAGACAGTGTTGATGTGGGAATCCCTCTTGCCGGGCCATTTTCTTTTTCTGGTGGGGGTGGGAAAGCTGTCCCCGCTGGGAGAAGACATGCTAGCAACTGTTAGCGATAATCGTAAGAGAATCTGGCAGGCTGGTTGTACCCACATTGATTGATCAACTTGGTACATTCAGCCTGCCCATTAATGGTTAGAATCTCGGCTGGTTCCAAACCGCCTGAAGTTCGAACCATGTATGTCCTGCCTTAGGTTATTCAGACTGGTAGGATCCAGTGAGGGCTTTTTAAAGTGGTTCCAAAGGCAGAAGGTTTTTTTATATTAATGCATCATATCCCCCCCTAATATCTACCTAAGACACCTCTTGATCTAGCAATATTGCAGGAAAGCCTCAGCTGTCAGGGGACTCTCTCCTTTTGGGCTGAGACAGCAGCAGGAGCCAATGGCGCCTGTTGCTGTCTTAGCCAATGAGGAGAGTCAGCGAGCCAATGAAGAGAGGGGGGGGCGAAACACGGCTCCATGTCTGAATGGACACATAGAAGCGGCTTGGCTCCAGTGCCCCCATAGCAAGCTGCTTGCGGCAGGGGCACTCAGCAGGAGGGAGGGGCCAGAAGCTCCGGCGAGGGACCCAAGATGAGGAGGATTGGGCTGCTCTGTGCAAAAAGACTGCACAGAGCAGGTAAGTATAAAATGGTTGTTATTTTTTAACAACAACAAAGACTTTATTATCACTCTATGTAGGATGTAAGGAGCACAGAGAACAAATTTAGTCACGTTCAGTGTTAGCAAAGAGAACATTTCTGATTGGTTGCTTTGTGTTCCTGCACATTCAATGTTATAGTTGCTATTTGCAGTACTAAGGAATCCCATTTAGTTACAGCTTATACTTTATTTTAAATGAAATGTAATTGTTATTTCCTGCTGTTTTATTGATTATGCAAGCATATGCATGCCAGTAGTATTTTACATTAATCATATTTTAATGTGTTCTTTCTGTATTACATTTCCAGAAAGCTATGTTGCAGCTTTTCCTGTAGATGGTGGTATAATAAAGAAGATAAAATTGTTGCGGACAGGCTTTGTGTGCAAAAATTGAAAGAAGGCAAAACCATAAGAAAAAAGGTGAACGGAAAAAATATTCCACACACTACAAAACACTAACCAATTCTACACAAAGAAAAGGGACCCGTGGTTTAACCATGCTAATCTCTTCTTTAACCCTGAATAATTCTACCAAATACCGAAGTTCACTGAAGAGTATTATATGAATATAGAGTTTAATGTATAATAGGAATTGCTATATTTATATATAAATATATACTCCATTCAAAAACTGCTTAATATATTTTGTTATTTCTTTTTGTAGAAATTACTTTGTACATTTTATGGCATATGTCAATAAGCTTTTTGTACTATTTCATTGTACCAAATAAAAAAGTTTGTAAACAAAAAAAAAAAAGAAAAAAGGTGAACGTGGCAAACAAAAACAAAAAATAGTTTACAAGCCCCATACCCCCCCTCCCCAATCCCTATTGGAAGTGAATTAAAGCAATCAGCTTCTTAAAGTGAAATCCTGAAGTTGAAATGTAAAAATTTGTCAGCTGCTTATACTTGAGCTACTTACACAATAGCTCTGTAGATCTTAAAGAATGCATGCATAATGTCCATGGCCCCCATGGGACAGCTTAAACCAAGGGACAAAGAAATTCCATTGTAATGTCTACCTTCCCCCACAGGAATGTTGGCTAACATGATTTTGTTGGGAGGTAGTGGATAGGGGTAAAGTGTGTGTGTGTCACTCCACATTCCTCCACACCTCATAAAACACAGGCAGGAACATGCACCCCCAAACTTTGTTGGGCCAGTATGTTTGGCCAAAGACAGTGCCAGGCTGTCAGCATTGCCACATCTATCTACCCCCTCCCTTTTGTTGTGCTGATACTGAGAGTCTTTCTTCAGGGACTTACCCCAAATTTTTACTTGCTAAATTTTTCCTCCTTATTACAAGGAAAGCCTGTGTAAGAAGTAACGATAGTGCCTCCTAGTACCTTTCCACCTTCCCTTAGCCAACCCCCTCACCCCATTAAATAATTAAAGGGCTGTATATCTAATTTTAGGAAGACAGCTGCCTGTGGTTTAGGCCTCTATTTGTAGGTCTCGGCACTGCCTGCCATCAAACTGTGGTGCCACTGGTCAACTTTTACACACTTTTAACTAAGGGCTGTAACTCTATTTTTTTTTTTTTTAGAAAGATAGCTGCCTGTTAGCATTATCTTCAAACTGTGGTACCATTAGCCATTTTTTATCCACCAAAATCTAAGGGCTTCAGTTCAAATTTTTATTTGGAAAAACACTTCCCTGTGGCTTGTGCTTCTACTTTCTGGTCCATTTCACATTGTATTGCCACTGATCAATTTATCCACCCAAACCTAAGGGATAATACAGCTATTTTTTTTTTTTTTTTTTGAAGGACTTATCCCAGTGGCTTGTGTCTCCATTTTTAGTTTGCTCTGCCATTAAACTTTTGTGGCATTTGGCCATTTTTACCCACATATACACTATATTGGGACACCGGCCTTTACTCGCACATAAAGTTTAATGGTATCTCGGTCTTAGCCTGTAGGGTTCAATATTGAGTTGGCCCACCCTTTGCAGCTATAACAGCTTCAGCTCCTCTGGGAAGGCTGTCCACAAGGTTTAGGAGTGTGTCTATTGGAATGTTTAACCAATCTTCCATAAGCGCATTTGTGAGGTCAGGCACTGATGTTGGACCGGAAGGCCTGGCTTGCAGTCTCCACTCTAATTCATTCCAAAGGTGTTCAATCAGGTTGAGGTCAGGACTCTGTGCGGGCCAGTTAAGTTCCTCCACCCCAAACTTGCTCATCCATGTCTTTATGGACCTTGCTCTGTGCACTGGAACATTCATCCTGGAACAGGAAGGGGCCACCCCCAAACTGTTCCCACAAAGTTGGGAGCAAAAAATTGTCCTAAATGTCTTGGTATGCTGACTCCTTAAGGTTTCCTTTCACTGGAACTAAGCCTCCTAAACCTTATGGACAGCCTTCCCAGAAGAGTTGAAGCTGTTATAGCTGCAAAGGGTGGGCCAACTCAATATTGAACCCTAGGGACTAAGACTGGGATGCCATTAAATTTCATACTCTATGTGTGTAAAGGCAGGCATCCCAATACTTTTGACAATATAGTGTATCTGAGGGCTGTAGCACTAATTTTCTAGAAAGATGGCTGCCTGTGTCCTGATTCCATATTTGATATTTGCCTATTGGCACTGCCTCTGCATTGTGGTGCCATTGGCCAATTTTGATCTACCCAAACCTAAGGACTGCAGCTTTTTTAAATTTTTTTTTACGTGTGGCTTCTAGGCCTGTTGGTGCTGCTTTTAAACTTTTGACGTCAGATGTCAAATGTACCCTAAATTCAAAGAAATAACAAAATGAAAAGACCCCAATTAAAAGGAAATTTGCCCTGAAATTTGCATGTTCCAATTGAATTAGAATACTGGAAATTTGCCCTACCTCCAAATCTAATCCTAGCCCCAGTTAAAAATAAAACAAAAATGAGTAAAACAGCTTTTGCTGCAACATTCATCTTCAAGCTGGAGCTGTCACTCACATTACTTATTTTCTACCATAAGATGGCCATCATCATTCCAATGCTTTCCTCTGAGCCCAGTCTGCCCTGGAGTGTGTAGAAGAAGTAGAACAGCAATGAGCTCATTTCTCTGTCACTCTGCTTTCTCCTCCTATCAGAAAACTCCTTGTCAGCACATGAACTGATTGGCTTCATGTGCTGCTTTTCCCTTTCCCACTCTGTGCTCCATTGTGCCTATAGTTCAGCTTAAAGGTTTATTTTTCATTTACCTGGCCATCTAACTGGTTGCATACTGCCATACTGACTGCGTTGATGTTAATTCTGGAGACCAGACATCTTCTTTTGAATTTCTTTTCAGCAATTCAGACTCACTTTGTTTTTCCCGAAGTTCTACTCTACAAGCGAAGAGGTATCTCCCAGAGGAGACAACATGTATTCTAAGCTACTTTCATGCTGCCTGTACCCCAGACACAAATGCAATGATGACGGGTTGCAAGCATGAAATATAAGGAAGGATTTCATTCTTTTTCTTCATGAAACATGAAAGGAGTCAGCAAAATCAGAAAAGGCACCTCAAGGCGTTCTTTTACTTTTCATGCATCATTGCTTGTGATGTGAAGTGTGATGGAGAACGGCAGCTAAGAGGCAAACTGTTAAAACGCCACGTATGGGTGCGTTCTTTAATTTTCTAATGTAAATATGTTTTTCATATCTACAAGAAAAAGAGTGCCCCGAAGACCCCCCCTCACCAGTCAATTTGAATAGCTTATTTCCCTAGCGATCAAATGATCTGCACATTTGTTTTTTTTATTGGCATCTTTGAAGCCACTGGAGTTTAAAAGAGAACTCTAGAAAAACTTAAATAAGAAATGCATACCTGTTTGTTCTGTTTTTGTTCCTAGTAAAATCATGTTAGATATGGAATGTGGAATTTGCATTGAATACAGTCAGGGTGAAAGTAAAAAACAAAATTGGATTGTAAATAATCCACAGAGAGAGAGATCAGTTTAAAACTAGAGTGATTCAAGGTATAGAGAGACAGTCTTTACACAGAAAGATATTTTGATAGCTAAAGAGACCCTGTCACCACACCATTTATTTCAGCAAAACTGTTCCCATAATCCTATATTTGCATGTAACATACACTATATTGTCAAAAGTATTGGGACACCTGCATTTACACCTACATGAACTTTAAGGCTACTTTCACACTGGGGCGTTGGGGGTGTTTTTAACGGCAATTTACCGTCATTTTTTTTCAGCCGCTAGCCAGTGGTGGTGCTTCCATAAGGGCGCACGGGCACTGCCCCCTCTCTCCTGCCACCCACCCTAGCACCAATAGATAGATTCATGCAATGCATACCTCTATCTATGGCCACCGCTGCCACCCCCTATTCAGGCGCCCGGCCCCTTTTCGGGTGCAGGGTGCCTGAATTACAGCGGCGGGGGGTGGTTTTGAAGCACCTGATTAGAGCCATAGGCTCTAATAGGCGTCAAAAAAGGTGACCTGCGAGCGCCATGCTGGGCTTTCTCAGGTCACCCAGCTGTGTGTTAGAAAAGCAAATGAATATTCGCTTTCCTAACACTAAACCGTCTCTCCGCCAATCAGGTGATGGATCTGTTACCCGTCACCTGATTGGCTGAAACGACAGGCGCTGTGATTGGACGCCAGGCTTCCAATCATAGCAGAGGAAGGGAAGAGAAGACGGGAGAAGACATAGAGGAGCTGTCCCACCAAGACAGGTAAGTGCAGACAGCGGGCCGGCGGGGGGCACACTGGCAGCTTTTGATATGGCATGGTGGCTGCGTTTGATGGGGCACAGTCGGAGCAACTGATGGGCACAGTGGCGGCAATTGATGGGCACAGTGGTTGCGTTTGATGGGCACAGTGGCTGCGTTTGATGGGCAGAGTGGCGGCAATTGATGGGCACAGTGGCTGCGTTTGATGGGCGCAGTGGCTGTATATGATGGGCACAGTGGCTGCGTTTGATGGTCAGAGTGGCGGCAGTTTATGGGGCACAGTGGCTGCATTTGATGGCTGACGCCTTAAGAGTTTCCTTTATGGAACTAAGGGGCCAAGCCCAACCCCTAAAAAACAATAATCCCCCCTCCACCAAATGATTTGGACCAGTGCACAAAGCAAGGTCCATAAAGACATGGATGAGCGAGTTTGGGGTGGAGGAACTTGACTGGCCTGTACAGAGTCCTGACCTCAGCCCGATAGAACACCTTTAGGATGAATTAGAGCAGAGACTATGAGCCAGGCCTTCTCATCCAACATCATTGCTTGATCTCACAAATGCGCTTCTGGAAGAATGGTCAAAAATTCCCATAGACACACTCCTAAACCTTGTGGACAGCCTTCCCAGAAGAGTTGAAGCTGTTATAGCTGCAAAGGATGGGCCAACTCAATATTGAACCCTACAGACTAATGCCCCGTACACACGGTCGGATTTTCGATGGAAAATGTCCGATCGGAGCGTGTTGTCGGAAATTCCGACCGTGTGTAGGCTCCATCGGACATTTTCCATCGGATTTTCCGACACACAAAGTTGGAGAGCAGGAGATAAAATTTTCCGACAACAAAATCCGTTGTCGGAAATTCCGATCGTGTGTACACAAATCTGACGGACAAAGTGCCACGCATGCTCAGAATAAATAAAGAGATGAAAACTATTGGCCACTGCCCCGTTTATAGTCCCGACATATGTGTTTTACGTCACCGCGTTTAGAACGATCGGATTTTCAGACAACTTTGTGTGACCGTGTGTATGCAAGACAAGTTTGAGCCAACATCCGTCTGAAAAAATCCTAGGATTTTGTTGTCGGAATGTCCGAACAAAGTCCGACCGCGTGTACGCCCTATAAGACTGGATGCCATTAAAGTTCATGTGCGTGTAAAGGCAGGTGTCCCAATACTTTTGACAATATCGTATATGTTAGACAAGTGTTTTTCAACCTTTTTTCCAGTCAAGGTACCCTTTAGAACTGTGCACAATCCCGAGGCACACCAGTCGGAGGGCTCGTTCACAACAGGAGGTGCATCTGAGCAAACGCTTTTTTGCGTGTTCGCACATGTCACATTTTTTTATTGGGTGCGAATAATGGCACCCATGTGCAACTGCAAAAGGCAACACATGATTGTTTTGATTTTGCATGTGTTACATCACTGGACCTGGTGTGAACAAGCCTTAAAATGTAGAGTGATCTTAGGTTGTAACGCCTCTCCCCCCAAATTCCTCCTCCTAGCACAAACCTCTCAAATCCCTCCTCCTAGCATAAACCCCCTGCTCCCAAATCCGCACTCTTAGAACAAACCCCGCTTCAACCCCCCCAATCCCCTCTCCTAGAAGCACCCCCTTAAATTCCCCCTCCTAGCACAAATCCTCCACCAAATCCCTCCTCCTAGCACCCCCCCCCCAAATTCCTCCTCCTAGCACCCCCCCCCCAAATTCCTCCTCCTAGCACACCCCCCCAAATTCCTCCTCCTAGCACCCCCCCCAAATTCCTCCTCCTAGCACAACTCCTGGCACAAACCCTGCTCCAACCAACCCCGCTCCCCCTTCAAAATCCCCTCTCCCAGCACAGGCCCCAGTGAGTTGATAATGATTGCTCTCCAATCCATCATTTCTGCTGCCTGTACAGGAGCAGTGTGGTGAGGAGAGTGCAGTACAACTATACGAGGAGAGAGAGAGCACAGCCCTCATGGCTCTCTCCTCCTACCTACAGTGGGGTACTTTTGCTGGTGTTATAAAAATTAGCCAACTCATCAGAAACTCCAACCACGCCATTTCCGGTTTCTTTAAACCCTCAGTAATTGGACATTTTGACGAATTGCTGTTTGGACACAACACCGGCAACCGAATACAGTCCGGGTACAGGAACATTTAGCTGTTTTGACAGCACATCGGCTAACGAGGACAAAGTTGTCGCCGCCTCGGAGGCGGCCATTTTGTTGGCTAGTATCGATGCGGCGTAACAATCTCCACTCATAATATCATGCACCGGACTGTATTCGGTTGCTGGTGTTGTGTCCAAACAGCAATTCGTGAAAATCTGCAATTACTGATGGTTTAAAGAAACCCGGAAGTTAAGTAGTTGGAGTTTCTGAGGAGTTGGCTATTTTGAAAGAACGCCAGCAAAATAGAAAGCTGTAGTGCCACAACTTACTGCTTTGTCGGCAATTGTACACATAGCTGCAGGAATAAGGATGCGCTCCGGCGTGTTCGCACAGCCCACGTGCAGAGCCTGCCAGGAAGTCGGCACTGCGCTGCGCTAATCACAGGCAGTGAGACATTTCCTGATCTCTGCAGCCGCGCATCGGGACAATGTCTCACTGCCTGTGATTAGAGCAGCGCCGTGCCGACTTCCTGGCAGGCTCTGCACGTGGGCTGCGCGCCGGAGCTCATCCTTATGCAGGAAGGAGGAGAGAGCTGTATGGGCTGTGCTCTCTCTCCTTGCAGAGTCGCACTGCATGGGAGTTAACACAGAGTATTGCTCACTCAGAGCAGGATGCGGTCGCGGCACCCCTTTGGATTCTTTGCGACACCCCAGGGTGCTGCGGAACCCCGGGTGAAAAAGCCTGTGATAGACATATTATTTACCTGTAAAATCCCCTTTTGTGTAGACATCCAAAAGCCCTGGGACCGCTGCTGATAGCTGCCATATTAATGTGATGTTGGCAGCCCCATGACATCCTTGGCCTCCTATCCAGCATCAATGAGCTGTGCTTCTTCTCCTCCTTCACAATTGGTGATGGTGCTATGCATATACTGTAGAATGAATACTGTATAATTTGTAGCACAAGTAGCAAAAGATCTTGGTGCTGATGCTGCGAGTGCCATAATACACAAACGCTAGTTATAAATTAGGTTGGTTTTTTTTTTTTTTTTTTTTATAGCTTGTTTGCTGATTTTGTGTGAGGACACATCGGATGCCTCCAGCTGCTAATATGCTCTTGCAGGGCATCCAATGTGTCCCTGTAGGAAATGTGAATGATTCCACGCAAAGGAAGTAAATACTATCCAAAAAACAAAAGAGAACTGCTGCCTCTACTAATTACTACAACTAGGTGGAGTACATGATTGAAAAGAAAATAAAGTAGATATGGCGCCGTTCTATATCCGTGTTTTGAACTACCAAAATAAATAAATTAATTAGTGAATATACAAGTGTTAGTGCAACTACTGTGTATACACTACTGTGTATACTACTGTGTATACTACATAGTTTTACAGTGTCCTATACACCAAAAGAAATAGACATATAATAATAATATATTATCAAACAAATATAAATAAAATACCAATTGATTAAATATCTCTGTACCGATGTACTAGGACTAATAAATCCTCCACAGAAAAATGTGTTTTTTTAATATTATTAAATAATTACATTCGTGATTTAAAGTGCTTCTGTGCAAAAAACTTTATGCATTAAAAATTAAAAATATGAAATGAAAATATGTGCAGTCCCAAATTTTGAATATCCAAAATTAAAGTGCTTCTGTGCTGGGACTGCACATATTTTAATTTCATAGTTTTAATTTTTAATTTTTAATGCACAAAGTTTTTTGCACAGAAGCACTTTAAATTACGAATGTAATTATTTAATAATTAAAAAAAACCCACATTTTTCTGTGGAGGATTTATTAGTCCTAGTACATCGGTACAGAGATATTTAATCAATGTGTCCCTGTGCCTTTTAAGGAAGAGTAGGCTCCCTCCAGCCAAACCTGCCCGTAATATATCCACTGCCATATATGCTCCAAAATATAGAGTTAGGACCGCAGAGCAGCATTGACATGGGCACTGCGGCTTTCACATATATTTGCAAACGTGTGCAAAGAAATCCTCTGTTTTTAACTGCTTGCCGACCAGCCGCTGTCATTATACTGCGGCAGGTCGGCACGATCCCGCGAATCACCGTCATTGTACGACGGCTCCTAAGATTGGGATAGCAGGCGCGCGTGCCCCTGCACTGTGCGCGATGCTTGTGGCCGACGGTCGCGATGACCGCCAGCCACGAGCGATCGCGGGCACGAGAGGCAGAACAGGGACGTGTGTGTGTAAACACACAAATCCCTGTTCTGTTCTGTGAGGAATGACAGATCGTGAGTTCCTAATACCTAGGAACCACGATCTGTCATCCACTCTAGTCAGTCCCCTCCCCCTACAGTTAGAAACACACCCAGGGAACACAGTTAACCCCTTGATCGCCCCCTAGTGTTAACCCCTTCCCTGCCAGTGACATTTTTACAGTAGACAGTGCATTTTTATAGCACTGATCGCTGTATAAGTGCCAATGGTCCCAAAAATATGTCAAAAGTGTCCGATGTGTCTGCCATAATGTTGCAGTCCCGATCACTGCCATTATTAGTAAAAAAAAAAAATAATAATAAAAATACTATAAATCTATCCCCTATTTTATAGACACTATAACTTTTGTGCAAACCAATCAATATACACTTATTGCAATTTTTTTTTCTACCAAAAATATGTAGAAGAATACATATCGGCCTAAACTGAGAAAAAAAATAGCTTTTTTTAAAAAAAATGGGAATATTTATTATAGCAAAAACTACAAAATATTGTTTTTTTTTCTAAAATTGTCGCTCTTTTTTTTGTTTATACAGCAAAAAAAAAAACAAAAAAACGCAGATGCGATCAAATACCACCAAAAGAAAGCTCTATTTGTGGGAAAAAAAGGATGTCAATTTTGTTTGGGTACAGCATCGCACGACCGCGCAATTGTCAGTTAAAGCGACGCAGTGCCGAATCGTAAAAAATGGCCTGGTCATTGAGCAGCCAAATCTTCCGGGGATGAAGAGGTTAATGTGAACTGTCAGACAGGGTCAATTTGATTTGTTTGCAGGCTAGCTGGTAAATGTGCTGGGAAATTTTAGGTTTTTTTTTTTTGTGAAGTGCATTGTCCTTCCATGTGTACCTTACTGCAAAGGCTAATTATACATTGGCGTGGTTGCCATCTTTTTGTACACATAATTTGTTGCCTACCTTTCCTAAATTCTGCTGTGTAGTAAACCAGATTATTGTAGTTATGGGTTTTCCAGGACAACTGATTTGCATATCTAATGAAAATTGAATTTTTTTATTACATTGTTTGCCATATTGCAGCATGACCAAACTATCACACTTCTGTCTGAATCCAAAGATCTCCTCCAGGCTATTTCCTAATACGCCAAGGGGAGACTGACCTAAAAGATAAAAATACCTTGTTCTTTTGTGTGCCACATCTGAGGATTGCTGCAGACTGTTTATAATTTTTGTATTCTGTTATGTTTGTGAACTTTTCAGCAGAACGTCTTCAATCACCCATAAAGGCTGTCAGGCTCTCTGTACCTGGCGGCATTATTAAATATACATACTTGTCATCTATTTTATGATATCCCAAGAAAAGCACGGACCGCCATAGCCGAACACTGTTTGTGCTTCTGTCATTTTTGAAAACTGACAGCTTATGCCGAGTCCCTCGAACATCTCCTACCCAGCTGCCTGCTCATTATTTAATACAGGCTGCAGACTTGCCAAGAGCTTGGTGACTAACAGTCCATCTGCTTCTCAAGTAGTTCCAAACCAGGAAGATTCAAGGAAGCGGATCTTTAAACATTTCTTTCCAATGTGACTGAGCACGGCGTGCCTATCTGCTTATTTATAAGTATAGGCTTTAGGAAAATTTGAATCGATAGCATAAAAAAAAGGAACATTTATAACATGTAACTATGGGCAAAATAACAACAAAAAAAAAGACTAAATAAAGAATATAAAAAAAAAATAAAAATAACATTTATGATGCAGTCTGTCACTAGCAATATAGCGGAACTTTGGCCTTCCATTAAAATAAAAAGTGCTGCAGCACCTAATTATAGTGTACCTGCATTACAGTTTTCCCTTAGTCCCCATTCAAAGTCCTATAAATACCTGTTAATCCTGTGTGAAAGATATTTTAAACTCTGTACAGCAGCATTTTTTTTCCCAAAGCCCCCTTTAATTTATAAATATTTTTATTACCTGTTAATCCTGCCAGGGGAACCATTATTTTTGCGCTTTATATAATAATAGGTCAAGTTGGGTTAAGTTTAACCCCCTTCATGCCTAAGAGTAAAACAAATCTTAATGCCTAAGCCCAACTTTGCAACTTTCACATGTGTTAGTAAAACCGTACATATTATCCCAACTGCTTTGTGAATTCAGGTGGATTATACCTTGTTTTTTCAGGACAAATTGGGCTTTCATTTGGTATAGGCCAGAAACAATAGTGTGCATTTTGCACTTTTTTTTGTCTTACTTAATCAACACTAATATTAATTTAAAAAAAACCCTGTCCAAAAAATATTGACCCTGACCTTTGACCTTGACCCAAATGCTAACCCTGGCATTGACCTAGCTCAAACCTCGATCTTGGTATTAATATTATTTCTTTTTAATTATCTTATTTTTATAATTAATTATTTTTTCTACACACAGTTTTTTTTTTTTTATCTCGGCAAGGACAGAGAAAGATACCACATATCTTTCTCGTCCATTCACAGAGACAGAAAATACGGGGGCGAGCTTCACAGTGACTGATCAGGCCCAGTTCACACTGGTACGACACTCGATTCGACTTTGAGAGCACTTGTCGCATGACATGTATAAATCAATGATTTCCTCTAAGAGTCGTCTTAACTAGTGCGACTTGTGTCGGTCCGACTTAAAAAAAAGGTTCCAGCACTACTTTAGTCCAACTTTGGTCAGTTTTCAGCCCATTCTATCACAGTTATTAGGTGACCCAGAATCGGACTTTCCGGGTCTCGATCATTAGAAGGGGACCCGGGGCTCTAGTTAAGACCCTGGTCACTGTGCTGGGACAAACTCCCAGCACAATGGGAGATATGCAAATATGCAGCCCCACGGCAAAAAGCCCAGTCCAGTGGGGCTGCATATTTGTGTTACGTCAGCGCCAAGGGGTTAAAAAACAAAAAAAAACAAACATGTCATACTTTCCTGCTCTGTGCAATTGCCCCGATCCTCCTGTCAGGTTCCCCCGCCGGCGCTCGCTATGGGGGCACTCGTACATGCTCACTTCCAACACAAAACGTTGCTCAGCCCTGACCTCTGATCCCGCCTCACTGGCTGTGATTGACAGCAGCTGGAGCAATTAGCTTCTGCTGCTTCATCTCAGCCAATCAGGAGGGAGAGACCCAGGGGAGCTCGACTCTAGTGGACATCGCTGGATCGAGATCGGGCTTATGTAAGTGTTAGGAGGAGCTGAGGGGGAAGCTGAACATTAAAGGCTTTTTACCTTCATGCATAGAATACATGAAGGTAAAAAACCTTCTGCCTTTACAACCATTTTAAACCTTTGTCCAGAAGAAAAATAATGTTGGTATAACTGCTTAAAAAAATGTAACCAAAGTTAAAGAGGAGTTCCACCAGAGGTCCAGTAAAAAAAAAAAAAAAAAAAAATTAAAAGTCAGCAGCTACAAATACTGCAGCTGCTGACTTTTAATTGAACACTTACCTGTCACAGGGTCCAGCGATGCGGGGGATCGAAGCCCCGCTCGTCTCCCCCTCCATTCAGCAGCACCGGCATTGCAACTGTGGGCGCCAGGCTGTGGCTTCACAGCCTGGCACCCACTGCGCAAGCGGTGCCGCGCCGTGATTGGCCGCTCAGTCACCTGGGACCTGTAATGGGTCCCAGATGATTGACAGGAGGGAGGGAGCAGAGCGGAGCCCTTCCTGTGCTGAGGGGGAAGTGATGTCACCAGACCAGGCACTGGAAGAGGCAGACTACGAGGGACCACCTAGCAACAGGCATTTAGAGGTAAGTAAAAAAAAAAAAAATATCCAAATGTTTTTTTGTATTTTTTTTTTAGGATTTTTCATGTAGTATTTTTTTTGGGTGGAACCCCACTTTAAGCTTCAGTTTGACTCTCACATAAAGTGCATTTAAACTACATGCTTATCTAATGTTGGCCATACACTATGCGAAAAATCGGCCAAACCCATTTTCGAAAAACAAACGTTCGGCCATGACCACAAACGATTGTACCATCATGTAATGAGCGATAAATCGTTCAGTGGACATAAATAAATAATTTTTTTGTTCGTTTTTTTACATATACCTAGTGCAGACAGTTCAGACGGGAAACACATTAACCTTTCAATTTATCGTTCGTTCGGCATAAAATTTCCAACCTTGTCCTTCGTTTTTTCGGCTCAAAAACGTCCCAATGATTATCGATTTTGTGCCCAATAACTGGCCAAAAAAACGAACGAATGGTCTAAATGACCGATTTTCGGACGATTTTTCGTATAGTGTATGGCCAGCGTAAGGCTGGCCATACATTATACAATTTTCTTGTACAACTTTCCTTTAGATTGATCAAAACCATATAATATGAGCTCAAACCTAAACACTTTCAATGTGTATGCAATCAGGCAGGCCCTTGCCCTTAAAGGTAAATCTAAAGGAAATTGAATAAGAAAATTGTATGGTATATGGCCAGGTTTAGACTATGCCAATGACTATGCTATGACAATGCAGCTGTTTGATCTCACTACAGAACAAACAGCGCTGGCACCCTAGCAGTTAGGTGTCGTTCACACGTGCAGAACACTGAAGAGCACTCCGCATTTGATCATTGTTCAGAGGGCATTTGACAGGCAGTGAGCAGCCGTTATGTCGCCTCCTCACCACTTGATTTAACTCTTTAAATGCTGCACTACTGTGCTGCAAATGCATGCATTGCACACAGCCAAGAAATACAGCACCGCAGCATGTGTACAGCCCCGAGCAGCTGCATGCCTAGGTTCTTTGACGAAGAAGGTGTTGACGCCAAAGGATCAGCATTAGAGCTGGGAAACAAGCATTTTCTGAAGGATGTCATCAATGGTAAGCTACATATTTCTCCTGGCAGGTTTTTTTTTAATAAATAACAACTGAAGAAGTCCACAGGGAGCATGTTACATACTGAAACTGGGCCACGGACTAAGAAAGGATTTTTTTTTAAAGCAAATGATCAGGTAAAATAGCAGAAACAATTAAAAAAAAAACAGCAACAGAGACAGCAGACATAGCTAATCGGTCCATTACTTTTGGGTTCTCTGATTGAGTTTAATTTACCTGCATTGCACAAATTTACTGGGATGCTTTTTTTTCAGTTAAGGCACCCATTAAAATTCTTCTTTAGGAATTCCATTCTAAAATGTAATGTAGCAACCTCTTAGTGTAGGACTCTAGGTAAATTTAGCTTTTGGCTTCCTCTGTAGTCAAGGGAGCAGTGAATATTTGCCCTGGTCTGTTCAGATTTTCACAGGCTGGGAATTTGATTGCTTCCCTCTGCCTCTGGAAGAGGCTTCCAGAGCTTAGGGCAGGAGGTTCAAATAACCAGCCTGAATATTTATCACGCTTCAGCCAATCCCTGGAGAGGAGTGTCCAGAAGGGGGCTAGAAAGGTGATAAATGGTCTGAAGCACTGGAGAGTTGGGTTCCTTCTCCCTAGGAAGGTTCCAGAGTCAGGGGTGTTGTAGCCCTCGGGCAACCCATGGATGGTACAGCTGCTCTATAGGCCTCAGGAGTGCCAAGGCTAAGGGCCTGGATGGCACTTTCTTGGAGCTGATTGTAGAAACTCACCACAGGGGATCTGGTCTAGAGAGGAACTATCTTACTCAGTGGATCATGTTTGGAGGAAGCTGGAAGGTGGCAGTTGTCCTGGGGACTTGTGAGTAAAGACCCTAAACTGATCCCTGTTCAATTTCGAAAAAAAACTGATCCCTGTAACTATGCATTGTTCTGGAGATTGCACTGGGTACCAGCAGTTGTGCAGATGCACAAAGTAACCAGTTGACAAAGGCATGCCTCAGCTGTGAAACATTAGAGTGTCCTGCACCCTTCTCAAGGAGAAGATTGACCTCTCATTCCTGAATATCAATCATTTTGGAGTATTCCATGACCTAACCCCTCTCCTGTCAAAATTACTTCAAGCAATATACAGTATATCACAAAAGTGAGTACACCCCTCACATTTTGTAAATATTTTACTATATCTTTTCATGTAACAACACTGAACAAATGACACTTTGCTACAATGTAAAGTAGTGAGTGTACAGCTTGTATAACAGTGTAAATTTTCTGTCCCCTTGTCAGGGCTAGGCTCAGCCCTTCCTTCTCTGAGCTGGCCGCTCAGCTGTCAGCTAATTGCCAGCTCTTTTCTCTCCACAGTGACTCAGCTGTTGATGATCTGCTTGTCAGTCCTGCCTACTTAAAGCCATCCAGCTCACTTCATCCCTGCCTTTGCCTTTGGTCACATTTCAGAGACTTTCTCCTGCGTTCCTGTTGAAGACTTGCTCGGCTGACGTCCCTTCTGGCTCCTGATCCTGCTTGCTGTACTACTACGTTGATCTCTGGCTCTCTGACATTGACATTGGCTGACTACCCAATCTGGTTTGTGAACTCTGGCTATGTATTGACTACGCTTACTCTGTTTAACTTATTATTATTATTATTAAACAAGAGTGATTAACTGTACTTCTGTCTTGGTCTGATTCATGGCTTTTGACACCCCTCAAAATAACTCAACACACAGCCATTATTGTCTAAACCGCTGGTAACAAAAGTGAGTACAGCAAATTTACACTGTTATACAATCTGTACACTCACTACTTTACATTGCAGCAAAGTGTAATTTATTCAATGTTGTCATATGAAAAGATATAATAAAATATTTACAAAAATGTGAGGGGTGTACTCACTTTTGTGAGATATTTTATATTAAAAAGACAAGCCAGAACAAGTGGACTGGTGCTTGGATGGACAGGCAGCCTCTACACTTTTAGGTAAGAACCAGCTAGCTCCAGCAGTTCCTACAGGGTTAGTGCTACAGTAAAAAACTAAACTAATAGTTATACATAATTCAGCAGAATCCACACATGCAGCACACCCAACAACAGAGATGATTTATTCTTTCAAAGCAAATACACCTTTGCACACTGGTACCGACTAGTACTCCATTGTTTGTCTTCTCAGTTTCTTTCCCTCAGTCAGCTAATGTGACACCAGTGCTGATGGTGTGGGGCAGCGGAGGGGCAAACAAGGATGGTATGCTGTAGGGATCGACCAATTATCGGTAAGGCCGATTTTCGCTTTTTTAGAAATATCGGTCATATAACTGACCGATATTACTAATATTGCTTCAAGGGCTTTTACCAGGGTGATGCATGCAGCTGCATGCATCACCCCAGTACTGTTCTTTAGAGCAGACGGTCAGCTTTATTGTAATGACAACCAATGTGGCTCAGCAGCCACTGTTATTACAAACAGCGGGAGGGAACGTTCGCCCCCCTCCCGCCGTCTTCCGCTACTCGCCCTGGCTCTCCCGTCCCACCGGGAGGCCCGAGCAACCAGCCAGCGTGTCCACCTGCTGGCCAAAGACCCGAACAGAGTCGATGCTTCGTTCGGGTCTCGGATCCAGTAATCTGAAAGCGATGTCATGACATTCCTCCCCGGATTACTGGTATCTTACAGGCACCAGTTTTAAAAAATAAAGTATTCAAAAATGCGATTTTGACACTTTGAATACTTTGAAGTGCAGTGGAGGGGGTTGGGGTCTTATAGACCTGCGGTCCCTCCATAAAAAGTACCTGTCAATGCTTATTACTGTCACAAGGGATGTTTACATTCCTTGTGACAGCAATAACAGTGATTAAAAACCCCCAAAAATGTAAAATGACAGTGTAAAAAAAAATGTTTAAATGTACAAAATATCGGCTATCGGCAGGATAGGTGGCCCAAATATCGGTATTGTATCGTCACCGGAAAAACTATATTGGTCAATCCCTAGTATGCAGGCGTCCTCCTTATCAACTGATGACATCACTGGTTGTTAGGACACCAGCGGCTAGAAGGTTGTAATGGTGCACAATGAAAACCCATGGCTTTATGTAACTAAAAGGCAGGCTTAAACCTCTCGCTGGCTTGTATACAATTTGTGGGTAATTTTTAGGCATTTTGCCAAGGCACCCCTGAAGAAATCTAAAGGCACCCCGATTTGAAAAGTTTTTGGCATTCTTTTAGATAATTCTGTAGATGTTATTAACCACTTGGCACCTGCACTATAGCTGAAAGATGGCTATAGCGCGGGCTTAAAATGCCGGAAAGGCGTACATGGACGTCCTCCCGTTTTCGCGATGCCCGCGCACCCCAGTCCTTGAGACTCGGCTGATTACAGATCAGGGTAAAGGGCCAATTGCAGCTAGCCCTTTACCACGTGATCAGCTGTCAACCAATGACAGCTGATCACGGAAGTAAACAGAAGTCGGTTGTCGTCTTTTTTTTCCCTCACGCTGTCAGCGTGAAGAAAAGAAGAAAGCCGTTACCTGGCTTCTGTTAGAGGGACATTGGTAGTCTTAGTGCCCACCAGTGCTGCTAATCAGTGCCCTCCTGTGCTGCTAATCAGTGCCCACCAGTACCACCTATCAGTGCCCACCAGTGCCTCATCATCAGTGTCACTTATGGAGCCGTACTAACGATCCAAAGTTAGTACAGCGACCCCCCCCCACACACACACACGCCAGATAACTCCGATCAGCCATTGGCTGAGAGAGCTGATCCGGAGTTGGTCGGCTGCTGGTTTTCCAGCATGCATGTCCATCAGAAGCCAGCCAAACAGCTGGCTTCTGTCAGACCGGCTGCCATACACACTGGCTGAGCATCGGTTGTTTTTTATTGCACCAGCTGATGTCGCCCAGCATTCAGCCCGTGTGTATGGGTCTTATTAGGAATAATAACAAATCTATTGTCAAAGGGCATGGGGGATATTTTCCAAGAAAAAAACAAAAAAAACTGTCAGCTCCAACACACACTAACAGCTGAATTTCATATTCCATGCTTTATAAATATGCCCCATAGCAACGCTGTATCTTGGCCTAGGCCAACAAGGCCCAGGCCTAGGGAGGCACTTTGTAGGGGGGCAGCACGAAAAGAGTTCCTAAAAGTGTAGTGCCAGTCTTATGGGGCAGACTGGGCTGGGAGGCAAATTGGTCTAGCGCACCCATAAAGCAGTCGCACTGTGCTGCCAGTATGCAGGTGGCTGCCGTTCCGCAACTGTGGGGGGTAGTATTGACTGTCCTATCATCACTGCGAACCTCTCACCTGAATGCTGTAGCTGAGGCACTACACAGAGACAGATGCCATGTCAGGAGGCTGAAACTGTCTGGAGGAGAGAACCAGCTGACAGGCTGGGTAGTAGAGTGAAAGGGAAGGAGCTCTCCACTGTGTGAGGAGACCCCATGTCGGGAGAGGTGCAGTGGAGGCACGTGAAGGAAGACAGGCAGGCTGAAAGGAAAACCACACCAGTTAAGTGGAATTTGCAGGACAGCTACCTAGCTGCCACGGGGCTTCTAATCTGGGTAGTAAAGATGGTGCAGAGGCAAAGGAGACTGAGATGGTCAGCTACACTTTGGAGGCAGGTAGTAAGACTTTCTTGCACACCTTGGGTTGATCACAATCTAATATATATACTGTATATTAGAGCTGCACGATTCTGGATAAAATGACAACCCCAAGTGTCAGAAAAAGGTTTAGTCTTTAAGTGGTTAAACTGCCCTCATTTGCAGACCGAAGTTCATCCCTTTGAATAAAAAGAACCAAATAATACAATGTTTCTTTTTATCTCAGCGCTGAGCAATGTTGTGATAAACGTGAAAGGCTGCCTTTTTTTTTTCAACAGCTGTCTGCTGTGAGCAGGGAACGGATCTGCACTGAATCCTGGAAATGCCGGATTAAAGTGGTTGTAAACCCTGTACAACCACTTTTACCTACAGGTAAGCCTATATTAATGCATACCTGTAGGTGCTGGAAATATCTCCTAACCCTGCACGGTTTAGGAGATATTTACAATATTGCGCCAATGTCATATGCCGACGTCAAGGGCCGTTTCTAAAGGGATCGTGCTGTGACTGGCGGTGCATGCGCGGTGAGTGACGTCACGCGACTCCGGCCAGCCACAGAGCTGGAGTCTGTGGCCCCAGAAGGAAGAGGGCTGAAGATGGACACTTCCAGCCAGCAGGGACAGTGGTGACATTGCGGGCTTCGTTTTCAGTTAAGTGACACATAATGGGCTACTATGCGAGGCATAGTAGCCCATTATGCTTTACCTTTGCAGGGAAATAAAGAGGAATTAAAACCCATCTCTTTAAGATTGTGAGGGGGTTGAATCGAGATTGTGATTTTTTAAAGATTAATTGTGCAGCTGTATTGTATATACTAGAAAGCCCTGAGGGCTTTCGAGCTTGCAATGATGCATATGGCAGTTAAATATTAGGGCATCTTCTTATTTATTTGGCTTTGGCAGAGGAGTTGCTATAGATTATAGTGCCTTACCAAAGACATCAGCTACTGGTAACCATACCTTCATCACTGCACTATATGTTTTCTGCTGCACCACTGGCATGGTTACATCCTCTTAGTCCTCTCCATACATTTAGCAGAAATCTGTGCTTAAATTAGAACTATAGGCAACACTTATTTTTTAATTTTGTATAGAGTAAAGGAGGGTTATAGCCCCTCTCAGTTTATTTTTTGCCATCCCTGTCCCATTGCTTTGATGACCCTTCATTTCCTGCCTCATAGCCTAATGGGAAGTGAGAGAAAATATCTGCTCATTAAGGGAATCGTTTGCCTCCCCCCCTTCAGAACTAGTGTCTCCTCTGTAAAATTTCGGGACGGGTCTTAAACAGGAAGGGGTGTGGTCTTCACAGGAAGGGGTGGGTCATATTTAAAGTAGAGGGTGCACAAGTTTAGTCAGGCCTGGGGCAGCACAAAACCTAAATACACCACTGCCCCATAGCATACCTGAAAGAAACAAGCTAATGTTTTTCAGAGGTTCTAATGGGGCTCAATGTACTGCTGATAACTGGATTAGAGTGATACACTGAGAATGTTATAAGGTTCAAAAATAGAATGAGATTATCTGTAAAAAGACTGCTTGAATCAGCTGCTGAAGCCTGCTTTTTCACAGATACTCCAGCTTACAAGAAAGAATATAGATATCAGAAGTTCTTATCTCCGTCCATGTCCTGGATCACTGGTTTAAAGTAAGGAAGCAAGAGAGATGGCATTTACAGCAGCAAGGCAATTAGAATTTTCAGAAGGAGACCTTAATAATGGCAGCTTTTATACCCCTCTCGTGACTTATTAATTTTAAAGTGACTCTGATGCTTTCCAAAAATAATTCAAAGCATTACTTCTAAAATAGAGTACACTGGATACTTACCCCACCAGTTCAGCCTCAGGCAAAGTCTTTGGAATTCAACACTTTCATGAGTATAGAATGAATACATCTCCTGCTGCATGCTATGGTTGATCCCATCAGCTTGTACGTCACTATAGGACTCAGTAGTAAAGTAGCAGCTGGTGGAAGGAACCATTGAAAACAGCGGTGGATGGATCAAATGCTTAAAACTTTGCAATTCTGCTAAAGCTGTACTGCTTGAAGACAGCTATGTTCAGACTCCTCACCCACCAAAGTGCTAAGTGTCTTCTATTGCAGGAGCAAACTTTATCATTTTTATGTTTAAACAGACAGTGTAACTTTAGGTTGCAATGTGCCGCTTTTTAGCTGTTAGCTTCAGACAGTGCAGGCATAAGTGACTGGGCCTAACGTTCAACTCCCAGCACCAAGAGTTTCCTATGTTTAGATGTGGAAGTCATATTTCACTTCATCGAAGTTGTATCCGATGCTCTGATTTACAGTACTCTCCTTTTAGTTCCATCAGATACAATAATACAGCTCCTGCTGTACTTCCAGCCCATTCTGGACACATGAGAATGCTGGTGTCCTGTCTTCTCTCCCTTTACTCGATCATAAAACACATGGCCACAAAAAAGTATGACCTCTCCCAGACTTCCCAGAACCACAATCTTGTTAAGAATCAGCATTTCAAAATGTACTCAAGCCAGCCAGGAAATTTGCATTTCCAAGAGAATGTCAGAATACAGCTGTCTCAATATTTTTCTGTGTGCAGATTTTTTCTTTTTTTTTGCTAAATACTGTATATCAATATGTTACTCATACTGAGCTACTATCTGAATTATGAGTTCACTGGGTCCACTGTTGGATCGGTCTACAATGATCGGTGTTGTCCCAGTCAATCCCTTTTCATTCAATGAATACAGGAAGCTCAGGACACACTCCAGCAGAGGACCCTGAACATGGATTAAACATTCTTCTATGTACAGTAATTCACGTACATTGAACAGAAGGCCTCAGGAAACTATGAATAACAATGAAATGCTAATTCCTAATGACTTCACTCCTACCAATGACTTTCTGCAGCAGCATAACAGCAGAGAATGAACTTGAAATTAAGGAACTGAAGGAGAGTTTATACTAAGTGTAACATTAGCAAAGAGACTAGAAGACCTCCTACATTTCAAATGCTACATTTTTATTCCATACAAATGATTGCTAGAACAGACACAGCTCTGAAATACATTTTCTAGCCTTAAAGTAGAAGTCCACCTTAACACGAAAATCTCTAAATCTACAGGCATCCTTGATCTAACGCTAACCTATCTAGCCCTGTAAAGAAGAAATCATTATACATACCTATTTTAAAGCCGCTCGAGTCCGATCCCACGCTGAGCTGTCAGCTGCGGCTTCACTGTGGAGGCGGGTGCAGGAGAGGCAGCCGACAACGGAAGCCCCATAGTAACTCTATGAGTGACGTCACTTCCCATTCATTTACCAGTCTTTGTCGGCTTTCTCCTCTGCAGAGTATCTGCGGCTGGAGACCGGACTGGCTTAAAAAAAGGTATGTATACTGATTTCTTCTTTACAGGGCTAGATAGGGGTTAATCTTACATTGTGGATGCCTGCAGATTTACAGATTTTAGTGTTAAGGTTGACTTCCACTTTAATTCATGCGAGCATTCTAATTTAGACCATGATATGTAACAGATCGATCATAGAGTTTATTACCATCTCTGTATTGCTTTTGGAGATTTTCTCTCATTTCCTGTCTGTTGAAACCATTCTCACTAGGACAGGAAGTAATGGGAAAATTTCTCTAAAGCTGGCCATACATTATACAATTTTCTTATTGAATTTCCTTTAGATTCACCTTCAACTTTGTAGTGCAAGGGTCTGGCTGATTGCATACAAATTGAAAGTGTTTAGGTTTGACCTCATATTATATGGTTTTGGTTAATCTAAAGGAAAATTGTATAAGAGAATTGTATAATATATAGCCAGCCTAAGGCCTAATGTACACAGCTGGCTTTAGGCGTTTTTTTGCCAAAGCCCCCAAACTCAATTCAAGCCTATGTGTCCATGTACATATAGGCTTTTATCAGAGTTTAGGAGCAACAGAATTTGGGGGCAGTAAAATGTCTTCTTCTGAATGCAGTAGACTGCACATTCAGGAGAGGAATGTTTTGGCAAAAAAACACAAATGCGTTTTTCTGCTGCCAGGAGAGTTATGTTTAGGAGTGGCCAGTGTGCATGTAGCCTAATGCCTTGTACACACGGTCGGATTTTCCGACGGAAAATGTTTGATGGGAGCCTTTTGTCGGAAGTTCCGATCGTGTGTAGCCTCCATTGGACAATTTCCATCTAAATTTCCGTCGTACAAAATTTGAGATCTGGTTCTCAAATTTTCCGACAACAAAATCCGTTCGCGTAAATTCTGATCGTGTGTACACAATTCCGACGCACAAAGTGCCACGCATGCTTAGAATAAATTACGACATGGAAGTGTTTGGTCTGGTAAAACTAGCATTCGTAATGGAGATAGCACATTCGTCACGCTGCAATTTTTAAAATAGTTTAATGCAGCGCATTCTCTTCTTCTTTAGAATGCTAGAAGAATGAAGTTGTTTTGCTGCTCATATTCACACAGAGTTCTCACAAACTGATTTCTTTAGTATGTCTCGTGATCTCATGAATAATATTAATTTTGTTTTTCGTCACATCTCCATAATAATGTATTTTTTTAATTGTTTTTTTTTGTTTGTTTTTTTTTTAATCAAGATCTGCATTTTTTGATTTTTCTAGTGCTCTCCATAATATTATTTCTCGTTTTGTGTGTCAAGTTACTACAACACCATTATTATCTTGTATTTTGACCTTGTATTTTTGAAATGTACCAGCCTACTCACAAACAAACTATCCTTTTTGAAGTAAAACACATAGGCAAGTATTTGTGAAAAATAGAAATAGCCATTTATTCTGGGTCATAACAAAATAAAGAGGAAGACAACGCTGGAGAAACTGCTGAAATTTGCGAAGCCTTTGTACCTCAGGGCACACATCAAAAATTTTACAGTCAAAATCGGTGGCCTGAGGAGTCCTTATAATAGTGAGCACAATCCAGTCCAGGACTACAAGAGATCAAGAACAGCAGCAGATGACATGTATGTCCCCAGGCTGTGGTCATACAACAGCCTGCATCTTTTCCCAGACCAGACTAAACCCAGGCCATCACACTCTTGTCTTCCTTAGATGCTTCCTTCCAGGCTGTGGCTCTGGTGTTGGAGTTGTGGCAGGAGGTGGAGGAGGAGGAGGAGGACCTGGAGGAGGAGGACCATGGTTTAACTCACAAACGTGGCTTTGGCTTGTGAGTTTGCCCTTATTTAGGGCTTGTAACATCACTTCCTCACATAAGAGGCGTTGGCCCTCCTCCATTTCCAGCATTTTGCAGGCTGTCATGTAGGCATAGTCCCCTTGAACACTGGGGGGGGGGGTTTCTGAGGGCCGCAGTAGCCTTAAGAAATTGGCCAATTGCTGCCTCCTTCAGGTTACTCCTCTTCCTGGCACTTTTTTGTGGAAGGCCGAGGGGAGGAACCTGGGATTCTAGCAGGCTATTGGCTGCCACTTACCCCCACCACTTCCTGGCTGCCACTTTCCACAGCCTCCTCCTGGCTGAGACTTTCCTGTCTATGAAAATGGGACATAGTTTTAGTTTTTTGTTCATCAATCACACACAATTTTGAGCTCATGACTGTTACAAATTGAATGTTAATAAATAGAAAAGACTATGATTCTGATCCCAGCATTTTTCATTCTTGCCCCAATCATTTGTGGCCACTACTGTCTATTGATATGTAAAACACTTTGTGAAATCAGGAATTAGTTATCGTCCTCCCCCCTCCGGCAACATGGCGGACACAATGAGAGCGCCAATACCGCGCCGAGCCTGAGCCGCCCCGACCGCAGGAGAGAGCCGACCGGGCCCACCCTCTGGGATACCTACCGCACCCCGTCCTAGTATTACCCGCAGGCCCCAGGCCTGCACCCCCTCTTCCACCACGGCCGCCATGAAGCTCACCGATAATGTGCTGCACAGTTTTCGTGTGGCAAAGGTCTTCCGGGAAAACTCAGAAAAGTTTAACTGCTTCGACTTGGGGGGACGGTGATCTCCAGCAGCGACTACGACTCCATCGTACTCTACGATTGTCAGGAGGGCAAATCGAAGAGGACGTTGTACAGTAAGAAGTACGGAGTGGACCTCATCGGATACACGCACGCGGCCAACACGGTGGTGTACTGCTCCAACAAAATAGACGATACAATCCGGTATCTCTCCCTACACGATAATAAATATATCTGTTATTTTCCGGGTCACAGCAAGAGGGTGGTGGCGTTGTCCATGTCCCCGGTGGACGATGCTTTTATCTCCGGCTCACTGGACAAGTCAATCCGATTATGGGACCTTCGTTCTCCTAACTGCCAGGGTCTGATGCACCTCCAGGGGAAACCCGTCTGCTCCTTTGACCCCGAGGGTTTTATCTTTGCGGCCGGAGTGAATTCAGAGATAGTGAAATTGTACGATCTCCGATCCTTCGATAAGGGCCCTTTTGCCACCTTCAAAATGAGCTACGATCGCACCTGTGAGTGGACGTCCCTCAAATTCAGCAACGACGGCAAATTAATTCTCATCTGCACCAACGGCGGCTTCCTGCGGCTGATCGACGCGTTTAAAGGGGCGGTCCTGCACACGTTCGTGGGATATAACAACACCAAAGCCGTCACGCTGGAGGCCTCATTCACACCGGATTCTCAGTTCATTATGATTGGTTCGGAGGACGGGAAGATCCACGTGTGGAATGCAGAGGGCGGCATGAAAGTGGCCGTTCTAGATGGTAAACACACCGGACCAATCACCTGTCTGCAGTTCAACCCCAAGTTCATGACCTTTGCAAGCGCTTGTTCGAACATGGCCTTCTGGCTCCCGACTATTGACGACTGATCCGCTTCCATGGGACTTTGACCCGCGCAGCTGGAGTCACAAATTACGAAGGATTATCACAAAAGACTTTATAATAAGGAACAATCACTTCTGTCCGCCTCCCAAGTATTACAGGCGAAATTCTACTTGCCAAAGCGGCCCACATGCCAACGTTTACCTGATCGCACACCTCCGAGTGTTACCGCCACCCTCAGCCCAGAGAGTTCTGTTTCCTTCTACGGTGGAAATGTTTTTCTTTAGAAGCTTTTAATACTTTTTTTTTTGGCACTATTTTATATGTTTTCAGTAATGGTTAGTGCTGTTTGTTATGGGGCACAATTTGTTCTCCGCCTCCTGCGCAGTTCAGTCATCCATTTTTTATTTTTTTTCCCCCTGTGATGTACTTTGTCTGACTTTGCTGTGTAGGGGGTATAGGAAGACCCCATTGCCGCTCCTTTTTTTTTTTCCTCTAAAGATGTATTTAGCCCTTGAAATATGGAAGCACCTCCCACATTCATTTTCTGGGTGTTGGTGATGAAGGGGTTAAATGTTGAAGTTTTTTTTTTATCATATATGTTTATATATTTCCATATATGCCGAGCCAAGATACATTTGGGTTCAATTAACTTTTTTTTTTCCTTAAAGTGTGTGTTTTCTTTGCAGAAAGGATGTGGGGATGAACGCCAGACTCCCCCCTCCTGCTCCCTGCTGTGCTTGCCTCCAGGATTGCTGGGCTGTCGGCTTCCCTGCGGCGGTCTGTGTGTTTGGGGTCCCGGCTCTTCTTCCGGGGCGGACCGGATGGGATGGGACTAGTCAGTGCTGTCTCTGTGACGGCGCTGGCCGGTCGGGGTCCGTCTGGTCCGTCCTGGAGGGGGAGCCGGGATTTCAGGTGCCCGGACCGCTGCGGGGGGAACCTGATGGCTCGGCAACCACAAAGGTGCAGCGGGGAGAGGGTGATGTCCGGTATTCACCTTCACATTTTTTCAGTAGAGGTGGACTAACCCTTTAGGCTCCGTTCACGCTAGTGTGACTTGTCATGCGATTTTTGGACACACAAAGTTGCATGGCAAGTTGCAGCATATTCATTTTAATGGCACCTGTTCCAATCTATGCAGCAAAGTTGCAGCGGCTTTCAAAAGGTTCCTGCTCTACTTTGATGCGACTTGGGTGCCAGAGAGTGGTAAAGTCACATCAAAATCTCACTCAAAATTGCACTGCTTTGGAGTCATATTACTGGGAAGAGAGCCTTAAAGCGGAAAGCCTGACACCTTTGTTATGTTTACAATACGGAGTTGGAATATTTTCGGTCCTAACGAGCGACTCAGGCAAAGTTCGCAGTCCTTGACAGTTCAATCAATTTTTCTGGTTTGACCTCCCCCCTTCATATCATGTCTACAGTTTCATATTTCTTTTTATGCTTTGACGCTGTATACATTTTCATAATGAAATGTTTACTTTTACAGTAAAATAATTATAATTTGGAAAAAAAAAAAAGGAATTAGTTATCAAAACTAACACGTTTAACCTCATTAATTTGACAAACAGGAATATTTAGAAGAATGCTATACCTGACTGAAGCTGGGCTCCTCCACATGTTGCTGCCTGGAAGGCCCAGGTTGGTTGTCGGAAGCCTCAGCTGGGGGGGAAGGAAGCCTTGAAGGAAGACTGGAGAGTGCTGGCCTGGGTTCAGTCTGGCCTGCCAGAAAATGCAGTCTGTCATAGTACTACAGCCTGGGTACATAAATGTCATCTGCTGCAGCTCCTGATCTCTGGGAATCCTGGACCTTCTTGCACTCTCTATTATAAGTGCTCCTCATGCCACCAATTAGGGCCTTCAAACAGGTTGCCGTGGGGGTGTCTGCCGTGGGGATCACCGTCTTCACAAATTCCAGCAATTGATCCAGCGCTGCCTTCCTCTTTGGTTTATTGTTATAAAACGGGTGGTTTACCTGCCACAGACAGGGCAGCTCCCTATACTTATCAATGAATATGGGGATAAAGCCCTCATTGTTGAATAGATCCATTTTCTATGCAAGACACAACACAAGACAAACCCTAATGTCAGACGAGACTCTCCTAATCTTGACCCAATATAGGCCTCAGTCTATAAGCAGTATTAGCCACTGATGCACCAACTTAAAATTGTTATAACGATCGTCGCTTCCATTACTTCGTCCTCCTCTCACAGATCGTAGGTACGACGCACGCATCTTATGCTTTATATACACTGCGCATGCGTGAAACTGCACCCGCCCCTGACATTCTTTGTAGTCTATTCCCCACACCTTCTCTTTAGGCGCAGTGGGAGAGAACATGGCAGAGAGACAACATGTTCATGCAGAGGAGAGCAGCAACAACGAAAGGCCGGAGCCGCGAACCTCATGATCCCGGAGGAGATTGAAGGCCTCAAATATGTCCTTTGTAGAGATGGTGGAGATGGCGGACATCTTGAAGAGGGCCAACTATGACAGGAAGCATGGACCTTACCCAAATCCAAATGTGAGAAAGGCCAAGATCATGCCTAAGTTGTGAAGAGTCTGCAGAGGAATTTTGGTGTACGGCGATCCAAAGATCAACTGAGGAAACGATGGCCAGACCTCAAATTGAGGGAGCTGGATCAATACAAATGAATCAAGAGAGTGCTGCAAAAAAGTAAGTATTTTGTCGTGTGTTCCTATTCTTCTTAACATTCGTGCTGCCCCATGTGCTTTTCTTTACTGTTGTACATTTTAAAATGGCTACTTTGATGTTCATGGGCACAGTAATCGGTTGTAGGAAACATTGTTTGTTTGCCCACTTTAAGATGATTTTGACAGATACAGGTTAACTACATTTGTTCAGGCTTATTTGTATTTAAAGAAGTTTGTTGTCTAGATGGGATTGTAACTACAA